>NWUY0300001052.1:58034-77352 GCA_004151065.3 Larix sibirica
GTCAATTCTATCAAAAGTCTTAGAGTGACACTAGTTGAAAAATCGATCATACATAAGATACTAAGAACTCTACCTACAATATTTGACTCAAAGGTGTCCATGCTAGAAGACAGAGCTAATCTTGCAGATTTGACAAAGGATGAGCTTCAAGGAATCCTAACTACGTATGAGATGAGAACTGAAAGGGAAAATATTATCAAAAAAGAAGCAATGTTTAAAGCTACCAGGAAAACAAAACATGACCATGACAAAGTCTCTTGAGATGAAGCAGATGAGGAAGAACCAAACTTTGTGAGAAATTTGAAAAGAGGACATGGCAAGTATAAGGTAAAATCGCCTTTCAAATGTCTTATATGTGGAAGAGTCGGCCACTTTGCTTCAAAGTGTCCATATAAGTAAGATGGATATAGTGACAGCGAAGAAGAGGCCAATTTCAATGAACAAAGGTTGGCGCACACCCAGGACAGATCTTAGAATAGGAATAAAGTTCCAAAACAAAGGAAGTATTTGTACAAGAAGGAAGACAACAATTTATCCGAAAAAAGTGATTTCGACGATAAGCCAAAAGAAGTATTGTTCATGGCCTTTTTAGAAGATGAAAGTAGTGAAGAGAAGAAAAAGAGTTGTCCCTCTGTCAAGAAAAACACACTAGTCACGCAAAGCAAACCAAGAGAACTGGATAAGTATTTATTTAGTGGATCCTTCAATACACCTTCAAAGCATGTTGCATAAATTAAATCTGACAGTCAATCTGAAGAATAAGAACCTGAAAAAGTTGTCTGGGAAGGTGAATTGATCATCGCCTTGGATGAATTAAAAAAGTCAAGAAGAAAGAACAAACTCTTGCAGGACCAATTGTCAAAATTTGAAGAGCAAGTCAAGCAAGCCAAGGTGATTCACGGGTCTCTTGAAAAAAATGTCAGTAAAAAGGAAATGAATTTTGAGAAACAACTAAATTGCACAGTATACAAAGTCAAAATGCTTGAAGAAGATAAATTAGTATTGAACACATCACTAGAAGAGTCAAAACAAAACAAAAATAGTTGACAAGTCAACTTGAGCAAAATGATAGAGATATCTCACGCTTGGAAGAACAATTGATTCAAATAAAAGGGAAGAAACAACTTCAAGAACATATCATGATTGATTCTGTCAACTGCGCACACTCAGGAAGTGACAGGTGTGTCTTGAAGATGAAGTGAAGTACAATCTCAAATATAGCACATCAATCCTAAATGAGATTCTGAATGACCAAAGATCATGGCCAACAGACAAGTCAGGACTTGGTTATGATAGAACATCTGGAAAGTTTTGTGACAACAACCATAATCTGAATCAATTGAAGTCATTTAGGTATGATAATTCCTTCGGTGGTTACAATCTTTTTCATTATACTACCGGAAGAAGGACTAATTCAATGAAGTGTGTAAGGTGCAATTAATTTGGTCATATAGTGAAGTATTGTCAAACTGTGAGATGTTATGCAAGTGATGGATTTGGAAACAAGGCTATGTATTGTTGAAGAATAGTGAATTGTCCAGAAACAAATTTTCTGCATAACAACAATCGTAATACTAGGAACAAAATGGAAGACAATCACATGCAACATCAAAATGTAAGTGCACACATGAAGATGTGGAATGGATTTTCCAAAATATATATATTTATTATTGAATGATGAAATTAAAAGGAATACATATGACTTAAATACAAGTGAAGATGCACATTAAAACAATGTGTCCTTCTAACGCCGACGTTTAATAAATAAAAATAATGAAAATAATATTTATATGATTTAATTTACTCTAGTATTGTTACAATTCACCCCTCTCTGAAATACTTCATCCATGAAGTATTGGTAAGGATAGTTGATGTGAACCAAAATATTCGTTCTCCCAAGTAGCTTCATCATTTGGTAAGTTTTTCCACTTGACAAGGTATTCATTAATTGATATGGAACAAAGTTTCTGGTCTTAATTTCTAAAATGCATTCAGGTTCTAGCACTAGTTTCCCTTCATTATCTAACATAGGAAATTATGTTTGTATATGAGTAGTTAGACCCAATTTCTTCTTTAAACTCGACACATAGAAAACGTCATGTATTTTCCCTTTGTTTGGTATGTCTAGGGAATAAGACACTTGTCCTACTCGCTTCCGTACTTGATAAGGACCATAAAACTTGGACGCACGTTTATAATTTTTGGAATTTTTAAGTGAAGTTTGTTTGTATGGTTGGAGACGAACAAACACCCAATCACCCACTTCGAATTCCCGATCAGTTATTCTCAAGTCTGGTTGTTGCTTCATGCGGTTTCTTGCTTGTTCAAGGTGTTTTTTCAAAATTCGGATGACCTCATTAGATGTTGTTAGATAATATTTTACTGCTAGAAATTTGAAATTTTTGATAACATATTCCTTCATTGTAGGAGGTGGATACCCATATAAGGCTTCAAAAGGGGACAATTGTGTTGTTGTATGATATGTACTATTGTACCACCATTCTACAAGGTGTAGTCAATATACCCATTAAGTCTGTCAGTCATTCACAAAATTCCTAAGGTATCCTTCAAGGAATTTATTTATGATTTCAGTTTGTCCATGTGTCTCGGGATGGTAAGAGGTGCTCATAGTTAATGAAGTACCAACTTGATGGAACAATTATTTCCAAAAGTTGCTTGTAAATTTTGGGTCCCTGTCATTAACGATAACTTTGGGAAACCCATGGAGCTTAAATATGTTCCTTACATAACTATTTGTGACTTGGATGGCCTTTTCTTTTGATGAAATACTAATGAATTGAGTGGATTTTGTTAATCAGTCAAGGAATACAAGTATGCTATCCTTTCCTTCTGACGTAGGAAGACCGCAGATAAAATCCATGGATATCTCAAACCATTTCTTAGCTAGGATATGAAGGGGTTGGAGAAGTCTATGAGGAGCCACTGTTTCAAACTTCTGCCTTTGACAAGTATCACATTCAACAACATATTTTTGGATATCGATCTTTATTCCCTTCCAAAATAAGGACTGACGAATATTGTGGTATGTTTTAAAGAACCCAACATGGCCGGTTGTCGAAGAATCATGGTTCTCTTTTAAAACTTGAGTTTTGAATTTTGACGAACTAGGTATATATATCCTTTATTTGTACCATAGTGTGTCTTTCTCCCATGAGTATTTGCCAGTTTGTTGCCTTGTTGCTTTCAACTTCTTCAATCAGCTTCCGTGTCTCTATATCTTTCACATACTCAGTTTGGAATTCTAAAATCCATTCATGAAACTATTGAAATGACACATAATGAGGCATCGCTTTCATGCTTCCTTGATAATCTATCTGCAACCACATTTTCCTTTCCCTTTCTATACAAAATGTCGAAATAAAAAACTGATATTTTGCTCACCCATTTCTGTTGTTTTGGACAGATCTTTTTTCTGGGTTAGAAAATACTTCAGGCTATTGTGGTCTATTTTAATAAGAAATATTCCCCCCAACAAATATTGCTTCCACTTAACTAGGGCATGCATTATTCAACATTTCTTTGTCGTAATTCAATTTTGTTTGCTCACTTGGTTTTAAATTCCAACTTTTGAGGCGATGGGATGTTTATCTTGCATGAGCATGGATCCTACACATGTCCCTAAAGCATCAAATTCAAGGATAAATGTTTTTTTGAAATCTGGGGCCACTAGAACTGGAGTAGAGATCATTAGGGATTTCAACTTTTCAAAACAAGTTTCTTCATTTTGAGCCCATTTGAAAGCATCCTTTTTTAATAGAGATGTTAAGGGTGCCACAATTTGCGTGTAGTTGCAGATAAATATCCTATAATAACCTGCCAGACAAAGAAATCCCCTTAACGATGTGATTGATTTGGGGGAAGTCCACTCAGTGATTTCCACAATTTTCTTGGGATCGACCTTGATGCGTTCAACTGAAACAACATGCCCCAATTTTTTTTTTCCCCAAAAATACATTCAATTTGTTAGTGTAAAACTTGTTTTCTTCTAGGAGCTTCAATACCATCTCTACGTGTTTGAGGTGTGAGTTCCAGTTTTTGCTATAAACAAGGATATAATCAAAGAAGAACAACACAAAATTCCTTATGTATGGAATAAACAAGTCATTCATTACTGCTTGAAATGTTGTCGGATCATTGGATAATCCAAACGTCATCACACAGAATTCGTACAAGCCTTCATGGGTATAAAATGCAATTTTGGGGATGTCTTCTTCTCGGATTCGTATTTGATAATATCTTGATTTTAGGTCTAATTTAGAAAAATATTTTGCACCATGGAGCTCATCCAACAATTCGTCGACAAAGGGAATATGACATTTATCTTTTATGGTGACCTTGTTTAACGCTCGATAATTAATGAAAAGTCTATATGATACATCCTTCTTCCTAACAAGTATGTCTAATGCAAAGAAGGGATTCTTACTACATGAGATTATGAAAGCATCTTATAATTCTTGCACGAGTCGTTCTATCACTGACTTGTTTATGCAAGATTGTTTGTATGTCTTTTTTCTAATTGGAGTTGATCCTAGCATTATCTCTATGATGTGATCCCTAGAACATGGGGGAGGGGGAGGCCATGAGGAGGGTTTTGGAAAATGTCACTATGCTCCCCCATAAATTGCTCTAATTCCCTTGGATCAACATTTTTATTTTCGTCAACTGTCCCTTCCATAGCATAGCAATGTAAGAACAAAGCTTGAGCTCCTTTTTTTATCATATTTTCCATCTTATTAGATGAGACAATTTGAGGAGGGGGGCAGTTGATACCATAAATATTGTACTTCCTCCCATTTTCATAGAATCTAATAAACTGTTCTTGTATATTTAATCCTAATGTTTCCAACCATTCGGCACCTAAAACAATGTCAACCCCTCCGATCACCATAACATACATCGACGATCTTAACTGGTAGTCCTTAATAGCTAGTTCTACTTTATGGCATTTCCTGTCACACAAGGTGGTTTTGTTCCTTGGTATTGATACTTGGAAAATGGAGGTTGGGTAGATGAATATGTTTAATTGTTTTGCTACCCCGGAGTGTATGAAGTTGTGTGTACTCCCACCGTCAACCAACACAATTACTTTAGCATTCTTAATATAGCCAAAAATTTTGAGAGTTTGGGGTTGAGAGATCCCTGTCATTATAGCCACTAAGAGCGTTGGGATGACATTTGATTCCTCTGCGTTGGATTCAGTGCTATTTGATTCTATGTCAGAAGGAGATGTGTCACCAACTTCTTCATTATTATTGTCGTCATTATCATTTTTTTCCGCACAAGAAGAAATTCTTGTTTTTGAAATTGTGTCCTAGATGCCAATTTGGGGCATTACACTTACGACAAGGATTGTCATCCCTTTTTCCATTTTCTCTTTGGTGGGGTGGGATATAAATCGATGAACATTGTGATTTTTGTTTCTCTTCAATTAGTTTTTCTTTTTGACGATCTTGTTCAATGTATTTAACGTCTAATAATTTTATCTCGTTTTGGATACTCTGTTTCAGCCCACCAATGGAAATTTGCAGGAGTTGTTCTTCAGGTACGTCTTGGACATGAGTGGCCAACACCAATAGATTGCTAAAATATTCATCCATGGTTCCATCTTATTGTAAATGCATGAGATTGCTGTAGATTACAGCTTCTTCCATGTATTGAAATCGTTTAAAGAAATTTTTCTTAAGGGTGTCCCAGTCTCTCACCAGTCTTCCTCCTCTCATTGTTGAGTCCCACCATAAGAAGCAGTCACAAGTGGATTTATCAAGGTACATTGCTGCAACATTCAGTTTCTCTTCGTATTCATATATATTGTACATTGCAAAATATTTTTCGATTTTACTAACCCATCGAATCCCGTCTCGATTATTTTGGTCAGTCGATCTTTATTTTGTGTACGATGTTGTGGGTTGGGCCTGTATATTAGCTATTGAATCCTTTAAATTGGTATATGAGTGACTGAATTCTGATATTCATGCACATACGTCCTCCTCTTTTTGCTTCATTTTTTCCAAAATATTGTTAACTTTACTTTCGAGATCATCTTCTAACTTCCTGGGCACATCCTTCTTCTTTGGAGGGTTTCTCTCAGTGGTTCTTGTATTCATCTTGTCTAACCTCAAATTTGGAAATTTTACTATTAAAAGATTAATTACAATAATAATAATTATTAAAATTATTATATGTAAAAAAAATTAATAGTTTTTAAAAGTATTAATATTGAAATAATATTAATAATAATATTTTAATATCATACTTTTTCTTTTGTGAAGAGATGGTGGGAGGGCGACACGGTTATGAAAACCTAGGGCTTGATAAGATGAGAGCAGGAAGGAGGTACAGGTACAGGGTGTATAGTTCAAGTGACATGGTTGTAGGGAGACCGTGGAGTTCGTGGACCAGCTGGTAGCGATGGGTGGTAGGTGGGGGGTTGGATTGGGACGTGGGTGGAGGCGAGGAGTGTAAGCGTTCCAGAGTAGGGTGGATACAAATGAAGATATATGGGTGAAAAAACAACGTGGAGGTGGTGAGTAATGCGAAGTGCAGTGTTGAGGAGTGGACGAGGAGTTGTGGAGGGAACGCATAGCACTAGTGGAGGGAGGGGAGTGCTGGAGTGGAGGTGTATGCGGGAAGATCAGTGGGGTGTGTGATGAAGGTGAAGACCGTGGTAGAGTAGCTCGGGAGGAGATATAATGGGTGGAAGATACATGAGTAGTTGGATGATGGAGAGTTAGAGCTGGAGGAATATAGGGCGCGTGGGTGGAGGTGTATGCAGGAGGCGTAGGAATGGAAAGAGGGAGGAGTGTGAGGATTGGTGGGGAGAAACGATAGTGAGAATATTGCATGGAAATATGCGCAAGGGATGAAATAAATGAGAACGATGAGGGATAAGTGAGTTTAGAAGTACGAGGGATGAGGGATGTGGAAATGTGTGAGGAAGGGAATGGAAGAAATGAATGCCGGACCAACTTGGAATGGATTTTACGANNAGTATTGTTGATGAACAAACATAAGGAGAGCTCAAATGCACACAGATACATAAATAGAACTTGTATTATATTCAAAATCACGTTGTTACAAAATTTTCACCAGCCCTCTGGTGCAGAAAATAGATCTGAAGTACAAAAAGGTAGCATGCCAAAGTCTAGAGACAATTGAAGTACACAAACAACAATGGAAGCCATATCAAGCAAAACTGAGAATCACAAAGATAATTCAGAGCCATGGCTCAAGGTCTAATTCCGTAGGTGGATGCTGTGAAAGTCGAATTTCTAAATCCATCAGATCTTGGTCGATGAATTTAGAGGATGACTGCAATGGATAAAGCTACAAAATTGAGGATGATGCATTGTCAGTGGATTGGTCGATCCGAATCAAGTTCAACATGTCAAGGAGCTGTTGTTGATTCTACTCCAGAAAGCCAACACACCTGCTCAGACTGGATAATCCCTCAACAAAGCTGTATCGCAGATGATACACAGAGAGTAATTTGAGACAAGTGAGAAGAACATAAAGGCCGTATCGCAGACGATACATTGAAGGTTGCATATTATCTAAGGATAGATGCACCAAGACAAAAGAGTGATATAGCAGAATGTGTGTAGAGTGATATGATACAAATGCACAAAGTCAATACAACAACACAACACCATATGTGCAGTATCAGTTAAGTTTGTAGATGTGAAAAAATCGAACAACATACTGAACCTTAGCGCAGATTGTAGAATATGATGTAGCAAGACACAATTTGTGAAGTATGAAGTCAGTTGCAATGTTGGTATAAGTGATTCAGTAAAAGCAAGATATCAGTTTACAGAAGGTGCGCAGATAATTGTGAATAACAGATTATCAAAAGAGTGAGTGGATCAGTAGAACAACACAATAATATCTTCTACAGTCATATCGGGGTGACAAGATGGGTCAAGGAGCAAGGGATTGGTGCCTCCTTCCAATTGAAGGTGGTAAATCGGGGATTCAATGCTTCCTTCAAGTTGTACCTTGTAAAACCAGGGGTTCAGTGCTTCCTTCCAGTTGGTGCTAGATAAATTTGGAAGTTGGTGCTTNATTGAAGTAAATTCTGAAAATTTAACAGGGATCACTGAGTCTTCATGCCGAACCTCCCTTGAAGAATGAAGATAGTCTTTCAGTGCCGCTTTCAAAACACGAAATCCAAACGAATTAACGTTCTCCCCGACTGAGCTTCGTATTCCCTCAGAAGGTCACCTCCCTGTGAGCAATTTGGGACTCGATAATAGAAAGGGTCTCATCTAGATACTGGTCACCCCAATTGAAAGTTTGAGGGACCGACAAATCCATCTCCAAATGAGGCTGATGAGCAGAGATTTCCCCTAGGAGATGATTATCCATCCTCGGTCTGAAGGAACTACCGGTTCTACTACCACCTCTATGGCTGCTAGCTCTAAAGCGAGGGGCCATTAGCACCATGGTAAAAACAATTGACAAACAGAAATTAAACTTCCCAAACTGATAGGGGAAGCCTGCACACAGGCCCATACTTATAACCATAACCTAAAGGAGCTGAGAGGCCACCCAGCCAGGATTAGACGGGATAACAATAAATCCATTAATGGTGAAGTACAGCATGATAAACAAGCAATTGATCGTGAAGTACAGATCGTTGATCTTGCAATCTATCGGGCAGGTACCATCCATCACTTGAAACCAGAGGAGCTGAAATTTACGCACCTATGAACTTCCATCCCCTTTAATCATGAGGATACGGAGACAGTTAAGAAATGATGAAATCAGATGTCTCCATAACTCCATGGGATGGCCAAGGGGTGTCGGACGAGACAAGAGGAGAATTATAATCCTGGACAGCTGTGGAGATGACTTATCAAGGCATCTGGCCCCGTGCCACTTACCTTCTCCATAAATCCAGCCGTAATGATGGCCCTAACATGATTTAAGTTAGTGGGCTCCCACGTGGCCTCATCGTGTTTAGACGTCAGCTCATCCCGATGAACTGGATCCTCAATATCAACCCTAGAGTCCAAGTGGCTCGAAAGGGATCCGTCGGCATTCCTACCATCGGCGATAAGTAACCTTGTGGCAGGATTAGTCACCCCCATCTGCTCAAGATGAGGACAGCTGGCATCCTGGAGTTTCCACCTTTCATGGCCATGGTACATGCATCCTTCCATGTGTCTTAAATCCTCCGCATCTAGCCTTCTACATGCCCTACATAGGTCGTCATCCTCGATTTTCGACAAGCTCCCTCCAAAAAAAGAGACACCTGCCTCCACGCCCTTATTAGCCACAACATCCGCAACCTTGTTGCCTTTCCTGCGAATGTGCAAAAACTGAATAGCCATATGGGAGTTCAATAAACCTTAAATGGCTAGGAGGCGACTCTCCCATCCCCAATTGTTGGAGATTTTAGCTATGGCCAATCCGCACTATAACCTTTGTGCCATCGAGATAATAACTAGCGAGTCTCCTTCCACTTCCAATGGAGTCCAGCCTTTATGAACATCCCACCTTAAGCCACTTACCAGACCTTCCAACTCTGCAACATTGTTAGTGTTTTCCCCAAGATCTCCCCAGTAGATGCCCCTGATGTTGCCAACAGCATTCCTGATGACCCCTCCCTACCCAGCCGGAGCTGGGTTCCCTTTCGTCGCCCCGTCAAAGTTGAGTTTGAATGTGCCACCCTATGGACATCTCCACAGTTCTGGACTGGGCAAAGGCACGTTCCTCTTTCTGGGAAGACGAATGATAACAAATAATTTGAAAATGACCCACTCGTAAAGAATTTGCTTTTCATTGACATCCATTTTCATGGCCTCTAGAATCCACTGTTGTAGAGTAAGAGATTATTTTATATGCTTTTCCATCTATTTCCATATACTATCCATAGTGCAAGTCTTATTTTCAAAAATGCAGTGATTCCGTTCTTTCCATATCTCCCACATCGTGAAACCAGGAAATAACTCCCAAATCTGGTTCAAGATCTCGCTTTTGAAGACTTTGGGGGGCCAATTTGCCAAAGAGAGATTGGTTCTACCTCGAATCCTAGCAGTCCTTCGAAAGTGCTCAGCTCCTCTTTCCCAGATGGAGGAGGCGAACAGATAAGAGTCTAGGAGGTGGTTGATTGTTTCCACTTCTGTCACACACAACGTGCATATCGACGGTCCAATGAATCGTCAACGTTGTAGATTATCCCAAGTGAGGATACGTCTGTGGAGTAAAAGCCAACTGAAAGTTGTGACTTTGGGCCACCACTTACCATTCCATATCTTCCGCCACTTGACGTCTTTCTCCATTCTATACGTCTCGGTCTATAACCCAATAACTTCTTTAATATTGAAATTGCCAATGTTCAAATATCCCCACTGGATCTTATCAGGGCCTTCCAATCTAGGAATCCTACACTTACACAACTCATCAAAGAATTCGTCTATATTTTCTTCAGGGGCAAGGGCATGCCACCACTCTTTAGGTTTCCAATTCCTAAAGTGCTCGTCTTCTGGGTTTTCCTCCTGTAAGTATTTAACCCTCTCCAGAGGACCGCTTTTGATGTATAGAAGAAGCTCTGGGTTATTCACCATACTATTTAAATTGGGTAACTGTTGCCACACATCATTGATAAAAAGAGTCATGGCTTCATCTCCAATTTCCCAAAAACTGTGCTTGTGGACAATTCCCTTGTTAGCCTGGGCCACTTTCCAAATGGTTGACCCTGGAACTTCAGCCCCATGTCAAATAAGCTGATGTCTGGGCAGATGGGGAGCATATTTCTAATGCCACAACCTTCCCCAGGGTTCCTCCAAATGGGTGATCCACCTCCACCATATTTTAGCTCTCATGATGTTGTTGCTGCTGACCAAATCCCTAAGCCCCAAACCACCTGACTCTTTCGGTCTACACAGGGTATTCCAATCCACATGAACCCATTTTCTGTGTCCTTTCTTTCTACCCCAAAGGAAATTCCTTTGAATGGATTAGATTTGTTTGAGGAAGGACTTCGGAGCTGCCAGAACCGAGAACAAATACAGAGGCATGGCCTAGAGCACCGACTTAACCAAAATCATACGGCTCGGCAAGTTCAAAGCCCTGAAAGTCCAAAGGTCCAATTTTTGCTTAAGTTTGTCCAGCAGTTCCTTCCACAAAATTTGGCGAATAAAAAAATCCGCCAGGGGGGCACCCAAATACTTGGAAGGAAGGCCCCCTTCCGAGAACTGAATAATCCTTAGGATGTTCCTTCTGGCGATACTCGGAGTATTGAAGAAATAAACCTGCGATTTGTCCTTGTTGATTTCTATCCCACTGGCTAAGAGGAAGATGTCCAACCCTTTCTTGAATCCTCTTGCTTCCTGAACGTTGGACGGCCCCATCAACATCGTGTCATCAATGAATTGTTGGTGTGTTTGTGGTTCCAACCCCTCACAGAGAGAGATCCCACAAATCTGACCTTCACCCTGCATAACTTTGAGCATGCATCCCAAGCCTTCAGCAATGATAATGAAAAGGAAGGGTGAGAAGAGGTCCCCTTTCCGAATACCCCTAGATGCCTGGAAGGGCTGAGACGGGGTACCATTGACCAGAATCAAGAAAAAGGTAGAAGATACATGGCTCATCACCCAGTTAGTCCACTCCCTACTGAAACCAAACATACTAAACATCTTATCCAGAAATTGCCAATTGAGTCTGTCATAAGCTTTAGTGAGATCTAACTTTAGAAGCATACCTGGGATTTTCTTAGTCTTTAAGGAATGAATAGTTTCATGCACCAGGATAATACCATCAATGATTTGGTGGCCTTCCACAAAACCAGCTTGTTCCGGAGAAATGAGAAGCAGGAGCAGAGGACATAGCCTGTTGGCAATAACCTTAGTAATAATTTTGTAAATGACATTGCGTAGGGAAATCGGTCTGAACTTTTCGGGATCTTCCATGCCAGTTTCCTTGGGGATAAGCATGAGGTGGGTGGCATTGAGAGATTTCAGAATGGACCCTCTTTTCCTAGAATCCTCCACGAGCCCTAGAACTTCATATTTAATCCAGCTCCAACACGCATGGAAGAAGTTCGTGGTGAAACCGTCAGGGCCAGGGGCTTTGTCCTCCGCCATTTGTTTAATAGTTTCCTCCAACTCTTCCATTTCGATTGGTTTCATCAACATAAGGTTATGATCATTTGTTATCACCCTTGGGATGGCATGCATAACCTGAGATTGAGCCTCACTCCTGTCAACCAGTGGCTCTTCTAGGAGGTCCACGAAGAAGTCATTAAGAGTCGTTTCCAGATCCCCCTTGGCTTCAGCGTGGGCCCCATCTCTATTTCTGAGCTGCACTATTATGTTCCCCTGCCGGTGTTGGATGGTTGCTTTATGGAAAAACTTGGTATTCCGTTCCCCTTCTTGTAGCCACCTATTCCTAGATTTCTGCTTCCAAAGGATTTCCTCCTGTTGCTCCCGGGAGTTAAAATCATTAAGGAGAAGTTGTTCTTTCTTTCTCAAGTCCTCCGTATACCCCTGGGAAAGACCTTTCTATTGGACTTCTTGCAATTTTCTGTCCAATCACTTTTTTTCTTGCAAGATGTTCCCAAAGGACTCCACATTCCAAAGCTTGATTTTATTTTTCAATATCTTCAGTTTTTGTTGGAAATGGTACATCAACGTACCATTGACAAGAGGTATCTCTAACCACCACTGATGAAGTTTTTCTAGGAAATCAAGGTGAAGCAGCCATAATTGTTCAAACCTAAAGGGTCTCCAGAGATTCTCCCCAATCCGCGACCATTCTAGGCTGACCGGCCAGTGGTCAAAGCCTGCCGAGGGGAGCACAATCCCATATATTTCCCCTATCACCATCATTGTGGATTCCGAGACCAGGAAATGGTCCAGCCGACAGGCTATACTTCTATCCCCCACCCTTTTATTATTCTAGGTAAACATACCATTCGAGGTTTCGATATCCACCAACTCCAAGGCCTCGATGACCTCATTAAATTGAGTATTGATGGAACTGAGCTGACATATTCCTCCTTTTTTATCCTCCAGATTGTGGATAAGGTTAAAATCCCCCCCAAGGACCTAGGGGGCAGGACCAACCATCTCCTTCAATGTGTGCAGGGAATTCAGAAACAGGGGTTTATTTAAGGGTCTCGCCGGACCATAGACATTAGAGATGAATCCCTGAGTTTTCGTACCCAGAACATGAAAAGCGGCCGAAAGGGAGAAATGAGAAGAAAAGAAACCAGAGAGACACACCTTTCTCAGGTCCCAAAGAATGCCAAGCCCTCCTGCCGACTCCCTCGCATCCCACACCATAACCTCACATTTATGCCACACTTTGTTGCCTATAACTGTGAGTTCCTCCACAGAACACTTAGTTTCCTGAAGAAACATAACCATTGGTTTTTCCAACTCGATTTTCCTTCTTAGCAAATGAACCTTCAAAAGGCTCTTACAACCTCGAATGTTCCAGGTTGTAATCCACATTAAATACTTATTTGGGGATCGCCGCAAGAGTGGAAACTATGGTAGGGTATTGCCCAGATGTAAGCAACTTAGATCCTACCGATTGGATCCTCTATGCATTGTTATGCCTGCTGCATTTTTCCTTTCTGCCTTTCTTTTTCCCTTCTGATTCTTTGGTGGTTTTCGAAGCTACTCCTAAGAATTTCACATGCTTGGATTTAAGGATAGCCTTCTCTAGTAAGGAGATCTACTTATGCGAGAGAGGATCCAGATCTCCCTGTGAAACAGCTGCCTCCAGGCTCTCTATATCTATCCCCTTGAATACCAATTCTTCTCCCTCTTCTCCTTGTGAATCTACTTCTGTCATAACTAACTCAGTATCCGGTTCTTGGGTGTTATCTTTGGAGATTTTTGGGTTTTCTTGGGTTCGTTCCTCAGAAATGGTCAAGTTTCCTTGGGGAGAATCACCTTCTTTCTCAGTTTGCAGGACCTTACACCTGTTACGGGTCTGATTCCTCTTGTTCACCTCTAGGCCTGCCGTCCTTCTATCTATTCTCTTCTTACTGGTGACATTGACGAATCCCTCATCTTTCTTTCCTTTTGGTTTGGTGTCTCTTTCCGTATTTTTATTTAGGGGGCAGTCTCGAAAGAGATGGCCATGCTCATGGCACCATGTGCACCTGAAGGGAATTTGCTCATAATCAATCACCTGGAACCAATCGTCATCATCCCAAGTTAAATCTATCCCGTCTGGAAGGTCTTGAGAGATGTCCATGTACAGGAAAATTCTGGCATATGACGTATACCTCATCTGTTTAGTCTTCCCCGATACCTTAACAAAGACTCACAACATATTCCCTATATCGGTGAGAATGTCTTCTTTCCAGTACTCCATGGGAATGGAATACAGGCGAATCCACACCGGAGCAATAGTGAGGTTGTCCTTATCGGGGTTGAACCTTTCTTTCCACGGCATAAGGTACAGGCCTGCAGAGTGGAAGAAGTATGGTCCNCTTGCCCCCAAGGACACACCTAGTGGCTTGAATATTTCTGCCACGTTAACCGAGGTGTGTATCAGGTGGCATAATGTCCCATGTTAAGATTTTTCATCGTGCTACTAGCCATAAAAAAGTAAAGACATTTGACCAATCTTTTGCTTCCATATTTGAATCCAAAAATTTTCCAGATGATCATGGGAGTGTTCTGCTACCAAAGAGTAGGCTTTGTTGAGAGAGAAGTTTCCTCTTGCTTTGTGCTGCCACCTCAGATTATCATTTTCAGAGTTGAATTTGATATGTCTCCCTTGTAATTAATCCTATAATTACTCCCAAACCAAATTATCATGAAGTTAGACCAATTTTCTTTACATAACTAATACCTCCATCTCTTATCTATAGTGCTTGTATCCAAAAAGTGATTGACTTGAGTCAAATTATAGTCATGAAGAAGGGTTCTGATCTCCTGAAAATTAGAATTATAGAGTATTTTAGGTAGATGTTTCCACGCATCATCCCAAAAGAGGGATGATTGTCGATCCTTTATTTCCCAAAAGCTGTGATCTTGTATGAGGTTTTGATTATGCCAGGCAGTGTTCAACATTAAAGATCCATTCCTATTTGTTATAATCTTGATAAGATATTTATTTCCAATATCGAGTGCATATTTTTGCTTCTAGATTCTACCCCACCGAATATTCTCACTGTTTAGCCATCCCCACCAAGTCTGGGCTCCTTGGGCCGAAATTTCAATTTCTGGGTTATGTAGGCTAACTTGGGCAGACACACTTTTTCCCATGCTACTATTACCCATTTATGATTTTATTTTTTCCTCCCCACAAAAAGGATATTTGAATATTGTGAATGGAGTTAATAATGTACTTTAGGGCTAGCACGGTGATGAATAAATATAGAGGCATAGATTGAAGAACATATTTGATTAGTGTTAATCTTCATGCAAGATTGAGGGATATGAAATTCTAAGAGGATAATATCTTCTCTAGTTTGGTGAGAAGCTATTCCCAGGAGACATGACAAAGTGCATTCTCAACCGGGGGGACACCTAAATATTTGGTCAAAAGGGAGGTTCTTTGGAATACAATGATTCAAGATATATTGTGTTGGACGACAAGGGAGGTATTGCATAAACAAATATGAGACTTACCATGGTTTATTTATGTGCTCGAAGCTTCATTGATCCAAAAATTGCTTGAAGGAAATGGATTCTCTAGATGAAGGGTCACTCATGAGCTTGGTGTCATCCACAAATCGAAGGTAAGAAGACATACAAGGTCATTGCTTTGAAGCCTGAGCCCTTTGATTCTTCCCTCCACTACATCATTCTTAATGCTTATCCCTAGCCTCTCAACCATAAGAATGAATAGGAATGGGGATAGAGGATCCCCTTGGCGAACACCACTTGAGTGGGAGAAAGTAGAGGAAGGAGTTCCATTAACTAGAATGGAGAAGAAAAGAAATGAGGTTAGAGAAAGAATCCAATTTTTCTAGATGTCAAAGAAGCCAAAAGCTAGTAGGATTTGCCTTATATATTTCCAAATTAGTTCGTCTAAATATTTTGACATCATTTTGTGAGCAACTATGATTCCATCCATTATCTGTCTTCCTTCCACATACCATGTTTGCTCAGATGAAGTGATATTAGGCATGAGAGGTTTGAGCTTATTCACAATGACTTTGGAAATAATTTTGTAGATGACATTGCATAGGGAAATCAAGTGAAATTTACTTGTGGTGTTGGATTTCTCCTCTTTGGTAATGACACTAAGGAAGGTAGAATTATGACCAAGTATAAATCTATAGGTTATCCTTGATTCTTTAACCACTTCCGAAACCTCGTGTTTGATAACTAACTAGCGAGAGTGAAAGAATTCCATGGTAAATCCACCAAGCCCAAGAGATTTACTCACTTGCATTTCCATCACTGTGTGTTCCACTTATACCATTGTGGATGCTGTCAAAAGACTTTTATTTTGATCCTTCATTACCAATTTTGGAACATGCTGAGTAATATTTTGTATGGCTTCCAATTGATTCCCATGTGGTTCAATGAGTAGAAATTAATAAGAGGAGACTAGTTCTTTCTCAATATCCTTATGCTCAACAAGTTTGTTACCTTGGTCGTCCTAAAGGAATATGATTAGATTATGATGGCGATGCTGAATCATGAATTTGTGAAATAATTTGGAATTCCTGTCGCCCTCTTTTGACCATTGAACCCTTAATTTCTATTTCCATAAGATTTGCTCTTGTCCGTTCCTCGAGCCCAACTAGTTTTGGAGGTAGGATTCTTCCTTGAAGAGGGGTTATTTTCTTCCTTCATAAACCATTCTTTATTTTATTTTCTCCATATTTGTTTCTAATTCTTTTTTTCTCTTGAATATGTCCCCGAATACCTCTTTATTCTATCATTTCAGTTTAGCTTTGAGGTTCTTTAGGTGTTGTTGAAATTTGTACATCAGAGTTCCCATTACATTGTTGCTTCCTTCCACAAAGTAGAAATTTGGGTGGTCAAGCCAAAGCTTTTCAAATCTAAAAGGTATATTTTTAGGGCCTTCACCTAGGTCTAATTTTAAGTAAATTGGTTAATGGTTCGACCTTGTACAAGGAAGACAGGATGATTCTATAATAAGTCTCTGGTTCATTAAAGTCGCAGAAATAAGGAATTTATCAAGGATAGAGGCGTTTTGGTGGATTCCACCTCTCTGTAATCCCAATTATGAATTTCGTTTGTCGTTTCCATGTCAACCATTTTGAGAGTTTGAATAGTTTCTTTGAAGGAGTCACCATTTGTTCTAGTCTTCCGATGCCTCCTTTTTTTTTGCTAGGGAGGTTATTATGTTAAATTATCCTCCTATGATCTAGTTATGGCCTCTAATAATGGATCTTATCTCGTGAATTGTTCCAAGGAAATGGAAATTTTCCTCTATTGTTTGGGACCTATAGAAATTAGTAATATAACCTATAGTTGTTGTTCCAATCACATGGAATCTAGTTGAAAGGGTTCTTGTAGTGGAGAAGAAGCTCTCCATGGTTATGTCCTTTGGATCCATAAAATTTCCATAGCTCCTACCACTCTTCTTGCATCCATTTCCCTTAATGTACAACCTTTCCAACAATACTTTTTTGTTTTGCTAAGCATTTCACTTGAACTTTTCATTTCTTGGATCATAATGAAAGTTGGCGTTTTTGAATGAATCTTGCTATGCAATATCCTTGTTTAAGTTACCCAATAAGACCCCTCATATTCCAATTTATGATTTTCATGATTAATTGGAAGAGGGTGTAAAGAGAAACTTATTTGTCATTGGGGCATATTGCATGGAATGCACGAGTTTTTTCTCCCAGTTCTTTTAATAATTGATTGTTGCTTCTTCGACCTTTATTTTTCTCGCATCTTGGGGTTTTAGGTGATCTTTAAGATTGTCTGTTTTGACTCCTAGAGAGCCTATAGTTTGAGTTCTCTTTGATGATATCTGGTTTAGTTTGGTCTTACTTCTTATGATAGCTTCCTTAAGAAGTTGTAGCCATTTTTCAAGTATATATTTGGTATCTTGTCACTCGCATGCATCTTCAAGGACTGGAAAGTCTATATCTCTTAGGTCCATGTCCTCATTTAACTCAGTTATTATTTCATCTTCCATGGTTATCCCCTTCCCACCCTTAGAGCATGCTTGTTGAGGTATGTCATCCACTTCCCGATGCTTTGAGTTTACAATGTTATCTTTATCAACATTTTGAATGTTTTGTTCCTGAGGTTGTGTTGGTTTGGGGGTAAATATGGGTTTCTTCTTGATGCTTTTTGTTGGTTCTTGGATAATGGGTTTTTTGCACTATCTTCTTTTGCTTGCCACTTTAAAAAATACTTGTTGATCTATATTCTCTACCGGCTTTGCTAGAGTGGGCATTTTGTAGAGAGGGTAGTCTAGAAACAGGTGTCCATGCTCATTACATTTTCAACAACTGAAAGGTATATTTTCATAGTCAATACTTTGGATCCACTCTACATCTTGGTGACTAAGGCATATGGATTCTGACAACACTGCTGAAACATTCATGTATACACAAATGCTTTCATATGAAGTATATCAACCTATCTTAGTAACCTATGAGATATTAACAAAGTTCTCTAGGTTATTCCCAAACCCTTCCAATGTTTCCTCATCCCAATACCCCCATGGTAGAGAGTAAAGTCGTATCCATACAAGTGATGTATTGAATCCTTCTTTCTCTGGGATAAATTTCTCGGTCTAGAATCAGAGATAAATATCCGTGGAGTTACAAAAATATGGGCCATTTTCCAATACTCTATCTCAATAATCTAGATTTTTGAATGCATCCATAAAAAACTCCTTTGAGCCTAATTTAAGGTCAACACATAATTTGGGTTTCCATCTAGTATTTATCCACTAGATTAGGGATTTTTCTATTCGCCAAATCCCCATGAATTTTCCAATCACCGCATGGTCCTGCATGTATTGAAGATATTGACCGATCTTGGTGGAGGTAACTTCATACTTGGGAATTTTGTCTGATTTGCATATGCACTGGTTAGAATTCTGCACTATCGTTTTTGGATTCATGTTGTTGTTTTGTGGCTCAAATGTGCCTGGTGGGGGATCTGCATTCCATGCACCTCCCTTTCCCATTGGTTCCTCCAAACTATTTTTCATCCTCTTGCCTGGATCAACAATAGAAACTTTCCATCAAATTGGAGCTTTATGTTGGCATAAGGGGCACTACCAATTAGAACTAGTATATGATGGAGGAATTGCCTTGGATTTTTATAGATTAGTTTTATGCTATTTGGACACTTAGGAGTTAGTTAAGATCAACTTAGTATAA
>NWUY0300001054.1:49069-72512 GCA_004151065.3 Larix sibirica
GTCTGCAAAAATATTTTTCTTGCAGGCGCCGAGCCGAGCGGGATGATGTCAATGGTCTACCCCTATTTTCCGGATGTGGCACCACCCGAGCGCTGCCAACAGATGGGTACGAAGCATCAGCCTCAACAGGTGTCCCCCCCAGGATCAGATGCCCCTTTATCGCCTTAGCACGCGGAGCCACCTGTCTCATACCAGAGCTATGAGCCCATTTTCCCTTCAGCTGATTTTTGAAGAAAATTTCTGGTTTGAATAAACCGACCTCTTTTATCTTGTAGTTCGAGATGTTTAGGTTATTGTCCGCCGAAAAGACTGCTTGCGTCAAGTTTTCACCCATTCTGACAATGGAAAGGTCCCAAAATCAAGGAATTTGTATCTACCCAAGTTTCGGGCAGAGTATAACTGGAAAAAACCCCTGTCAGGAAGAGAAACCCCACAAGGATATGAGCCAAATCCCCAAACGGAAGACCGGAGAACCCAAATAGTAGGGTTTATGAGTAGCATGNATGACCCACAGCTTTACAATTCGAACAACGAAATGGAATGCCCCAGTAATCAATGATCTGAGTTAGATGACGTCCGCGCCAATCAATATGTAGCACATCAATAAGACCAAGTGAAATATCCACTTCAACCAGCATCCGCCCCATGCGCCTGTCGAATCCATTGAGGTGTTCCTCCTCCACATGCAGAAATCTACCTAGACGATTCCCAATGGCCTCAAAGGCCCCACGGTTCCACAGAGCCAGAGGAAGGCCAGGCAATAGAACCCATAGATGTCTCAATCGAACCGAGGAAGATTCAGGATCAAAATCCGTCTGTCATTTTTGGAGCATTAAGCTCCCCATTCCATATAGCCACAGTCCTTCTAATATGCGAGTACAGTGTGCCTCTTGCTGAAACTTAAACCCGTACCAACCACATGCCAGTGAAAATACCTGAGGTGTATATTTCAGGATAGGGTTCCATAACTCCTCGACCCATTTGACAACATTTCTTCGATTCATGGCATGGTATGAGAATTTTCCTACCAGAACAGTCATATTATACTCCACAATGTCCTCTAAACCAATGTCCCGGCCGACCGTCATCCAAGCGTCACCGGGCCTGCTAAAATATTTGCCATTCAATCTTCTACTCGCTCGAGAAGACGCCCCATGCCGTCACCACCACCCCGGTCCGGTCGAGCCCTAACACTACCCACTGATGGGTCAGAGCCCGAGGCATCACCAAGTGTCTTTCCCATGTCCATGTGTCTCTTTGATACTTCCCATGTGTCGCCACCCGTTGGTCGTTGGGGTTTGAAGCTTGTAACTCATCCAGCTGGTTTTTGTAGAAGGAGTCCGGTTTGAATAAACCCGCTTCTTCAATCATGTAGTCCGACACGGTCATATTGTTCTCCACTGGTATGGCGGCATCCTGCAAGTTTTCCCCCATGTCGGCAGCACGACGATGACAGGTCCCAGAAATCCGGGTCAAAACAAACCTTCCGCGGCTAAGAAGCCCTGACAAAGATGCTGCAATAATATTCAAATCCACAAGGCCGGTCCAGATAGAATAATGATATATATGATTCTGTGGTCGACCCCAGGTTTGTCGGCACGAATGGTTCCAAAAGTTACCGTTCCCAGGCCCCAATCTCCGGAGACCCACGGCTCAGTTAATGGGAACCACAACGGCGAATATCGACTCAAAGTGTATCAGCAAGTAGCCCACAAAAGCCTATTCTTCATGAATATAACCGCAACAGATAACAGTCAACTTACCCGGAATAAAAACGCCTAAACAGAGGATAAACGCTGTATCAGTGATACTAATCCCCAATAGAATAACAGTTTGCATCAGCAGTTCGTCGTTCTTAAGCTACCACAAGTGTCCACCCCGCGCACCTTCGTTTCCATGCCGTATGTTCTGTTCAAACCCTAAATTGTAGTATTCCACCGTCGCCCCAGCATCGAACCCTCGCCAACCACCTAGTTGCAAGGCTTACCCAGTGATTTCCATTTTCCATCCCTTCAAAAGTCTTGAAAATTATATAGTCTTCCAATTGATATAAAATTAATAAAAAAACTAAGCACTAAACTATAAATTAAAAGTATATTCATCAAGAAAGAAAGGATTATAAAGGAAGAATGTTTTTTTGTTAAATAGAGCATAGCAACATTATTGAAGAGAAAGTAGGTGGATAATGTTGAAGAATGTTTGTGTTTAACATGACCCTATTTGCAAAAAGCTTATGGATATTAATTTACAATGGAAAGGTTATGGGAAGTGATGAAATCAAAGTATTTAAAATAATAATAAAAAGTTATGGAAGATTGGCTTAGAGGGGAAAGGAAAAGCACTAAAGGAGTGTTAGTGGTTTATAAAGCCTTGGTTAGGGATGTTTCATCTAGTTTGAAAAGTAGGAACCAAAATAAAGTGAAGATTGAGGAAAATACCTAGTTGTAAAGGATTTTTAGGTTGCTATAAGTTTTATTAAATTATTTATGTAAAGAGATTTAAGTTGTTATAAGCTTTATTAAATTATTTGTCAAACATAATTAGAAGTCTAAATTTATAGGAGGAGAAAGCAAAGGAATGGACTCAATATTTGAAACTATTAAATCATAGTGCCATAAAACTATCATATTAGGAGGATTTAATCAAATGATAATAAATACGGATTTGGAGGAGTATATAGCTAAACTCGATGACTAAGAAAAGATGGAAGAATCACAATTAGGAGAAAGATCCTAGTGGTGAAAGGTGGTTTGAAAATTGGAGAGCCCTTTAAAAGGTGGTTGGCCTTGGCTAATAAAATCTTAACATGGGATAATGGCTAAAAGAGGTGTTGGCATGGGTTGGGATGATGCATCTTATGTAAATGTAGTGGGGAATCTGTGGATCATCTTTTTGTGACATGATCTTTTTTATATATGTTTGGAATGAAGTTTTACAAATTTCAAATGGGAGGAACAAATGGGATCACTTGACTTTGGTATTCATGGATAACAAGGAAATATGAAAAAGCTTATGCGGCTTTGTGATGTTTTGTAATTTGGGTGATTTGGATTTCAATAAGCAACATGATTTTTGAAGGTATTGATTTGACACTTGCGCAAGTTGCTCACAAAATTAGAGTATCATTAGATGGAAACCATTGAAATAAAATCATCATAGAATTTTAAAGTAATTAATCATTGATTATGAAAAGGCTTGGACCAGGCATGTCAAGGAACTCTAGCATATGTGGAGTAGGGGCAATTCTTTTCTTTGAGTCTACACGCTATATGTCTTTGAAATATGCCATTGGACAAGGAATAAACAACTAAGTTGAGTTCTATGTTTCTGACTTTTTGTAAAAACAATAACAAACAAAGGTTTAACGTAGTTGCAAGTATTTGGAGATTCCAAGATATTTATGGATTAGGAAAACTATAATGGATTAGGAAAACTATAAATGTATGATTGAAAATATGTGTTTAGCCCCAATTATGAATCAAGTTTTGGAGGTAAAACACTAGTTTTCATGAAATTTATTTTACTTGTACATATAGAGAATTCAACACAAAAATTGATCAACTATCTGTATTTCTATAAGAGGAGACTTTATCTTAGTAGGAATTCAGAGGAGATACTCAAATTTCAATCTTAGAAATATCACTTTATTGATTTTGGAGTTGAAAGGAGTTTTAAGGATGCTTTTACGATGGTTTTTGTCTTGTTAGAATGGTGTAGTTGTAGGATTGTAAGAAGTTTTTAAGAAATAAGTGTAAATGTTGTCTTTTTGGAGCCTTTGAAGATTGCAATATGTAGTCATATGATAGAGAACGATGTTTTTTTTTTCACCGGGAAAAAAAACATAACTTGTTATTCAAAATTTTGAATCAAAGTTACATGTATTGATCAAGACTACTATTCTCTCCACTATCACACCAGATTCTTCGTTACAAAGGAAACTAGCGTACAACCAAAGATAGTTTTCCTCATGTCCACTTATCAAAACAAAACTTCATTTCCTAAACGTCAATAAATCTACTAGATACATGTAGCTTAGTCATCCCAGATCATATACATAGAGCTTTAATAGTTATAAAAAACAAAATTTTAAAGTTAAAACAGTCTATCTCATAAGTTATACAACAACAAAACAAAGGTTGCAAAATAACAACTAGGAAAATTGTAAGGAGCCTCTTTCTGTCACTCTTTGTTTCACATAAACTTCAAAGTGAATATGTCCTTCTTCATGTCCAATAGCCTTTTTAAAAAGATTATCCATTATAGTATTAAATTACCTGAAGACATGCCTAGAAGAGAGAAAATGAAAGAAATCTTTCACACTGTCAATTCAAAGCTTCTTTCAAACTACCAATTTTGAGCTTCCATTGATCCAACATTAAGACTTGTAGGTTAGCCTTTCCAGCAACCCAATCCACAATTACTCTAGAATCACCAGCCACCTTTGCATCTTCAAGTCATTGTTTTTAGCTTATCAAATAAGACATATGTGTGTTCTGATTTCATTTGAAATATTAAATTTATAAATAAATAAAATCTTGGAAAAAAAGAGATTATTAAAAATATTGTACAAATTATTATAAATTAATTTTATATAAAAATGAAATAAATAATGAAAATGGAGTGGAAAAAGAAATATTAAAGAGTTAGGAGAGAGAAAACGTGATAAAAAATAAATAAGAAATAAATGAAAAAATAAAATTGGTGAATAAAGAAAAATGTGAGAGGAAGTTCTAGCAAGAGATAAAAGTAATGAAATAGTATGGAGTCATTGTTTTTTATCATATCAAATAAGATATATGTGTATTCTCAATTTATTTGAAATATTGATTTTAAAAATAAATAAATAAATAAAATTTTAGGAAAATAAAAGAGATTTTTAAAATTATTGTAAAAATTATTATAACCCAAATTTATATAAAAATGAAATAAATAATTAAAATGGAGTTAAAAAGAAATATTAAACAGATGGGAGAGAGAAATTGATAAGATATAATAAAAAAGTAATTAAAAATAAATAAGAAATAAATGTTTTTAAAAAATGACAAAATAAAATTGATGAATAAAGATAAATGTGAGAGGAGGAGGTTCAAGCAAGAGATAAAGTAATGAAAATAGGTTAATTTGAATGGGAAACTAAAAGAATAATTGAGCATGAGTAAATAAAAGAGGAGGGGGTAGGGGGATTTAAGAGGCAAGAGGAGGGTTTAATGGTGGAGACGATGGATGATGGGATTTCAAGAGTGATTGAGTTTGTAATTGTTTTCACAATTAATATTGTTCAATTTTTTTTTATATTTCAAGTGTTTTTGTATTAATACATGAGGAGTAATGGGGAGTTGGAACTAAAATTTTTGCGATTAAAGCAAACAAGGTGTTTGGTGTTATGGAAATGCTTATCCATAGTAGATTTAGTAAGGTGATTATGAAAAATATTGATGGCATGTTCTTTTAGAGGAGTTTGGATAAATCTATAGATCTGGCCTATGTAGCATTTGTCTAGCATTTGTCTCGGGAGTAGGGAATTTAGTAAACACCTTGATAAATTATAGGGTTAAATTTATTGTTTATGCTTCTAAATAATTGCAAGGCTTTGATGAGGTTTGAAGATGGTTTTGATATTCTTTTTACCTAAGATATTAGAAATATGATTATTGGTTCCATGAATATAAGAGAGCAAAATTTGGCCTCAAGGAGGAGAGACATGGAAAGGGTTCTTGATTTTTGGATGAAGGACATAATGAAAAGCTCTAATAATTTGGAAAACATAATAGTCATTGGCTTGGAGGGTGTTATCGATGATGACTCTTTCTTTGTTAGTGTCGACGGGTGGAAATTTGAATGACTGTGAATATAAGAGTTTTAAGAATAACATATTTTTGGATGGAATGGTTGTGGGATTGTGCATGAATATATGTCTTAGTATGAGTCTTTTTTTGAAAGACTTGGTGGGAGAGGGAGCCATCTGGTTGTTGGGTAACTAGAATATCCAAGAAAAGAAGTGAGGCTTGGAAGGTGTTAGTGAGGTTAGTTCTTTCTTTATTTAAGTGTCGAGGGAGGGAAATTTGAATGGCTATGGATACAAGAGTTTTAAGAACAACATATTTTTAAACAAGGTGGTGGTGAGATTAGGCATGAAGATACCTCTTAGTATGAGTATTTTCTTGAAAGACTTGGTGAGAGAGGGAGCTATTTGGTTGTCGAGTAACTAGAGCATCTAAGAAAAGATGCGAGATTATCTTGTTGGTTTTCCATGGTAAATTGAATGTGGGGAGATAAGCTATTAAGATGATCAAAGAATGATATAAGGGATGAATGTCAATGGGGCCAAATGACAAAGGTGTCATCTACGAATCTAAACCACCATTTGGGATAACGTTTCAAGAGTTCCAAGAAAATGTCTACCAATATGAAGGATAAGGATGATCCATCATTGTGCACTCATTTTTTTCATAGTATTTATCTTTGAAACTGAAGAAAAAAGACATAAGAAAATTATTAATTATATTCAATATATTTGGATGAAGTACTTTATAAATAAGGTCTAGGGATTATAGGATAAGGATTTTGATGAAAAGGGAAACAACATAAAAAATTATCGTGGGGTCTTTTTCATCAAGATGGAGTTGCGAATTATGTGGATGAAAATAATGGAATCTTTAATAAAGGAGTTTGGGCTATACAAGGTTGAATCTTATCAGCTAAGAATCTAGCTAAGGCATATGTTTAGGAACCTATATCACTAATAATAGGTCTAAGGGGGTTGTCTATCTTATGGATCTTGGGTTGCCCATAAATTTTTGGGAGTTGAGGATTGTGTGGAAGAAGACGCTTTTTTATAAAGGGATCAAGAAAAGAGGACTTGTCACTTGATGGCCTTGGTGACCAAGTTACTGATTTGGTTGATGCTATTTTGGATAGAGGTTTATAAGAAGAGTAGGATAGAAAATCAATTATTTTTGAGTAATAATCATATATGTTCTTTATTATGAATGCATTACCTTTATCGACTTTTAGTATATTGATATTGTGGTTGCTGTTAAGTTGGTGAAGGGAATTGGATTTTTCTTAAGAGAGGTTAGGCTTGGGAATTTTTCACAATAGAGGATCTAGAAATGATCTTGTTTGATCACTTTTAATTCATGAGTGTAAGGTTAGGGGAAATAGATTCAATAGAACAAAAACATTTGTCAATCAGATGAGAGGCCAATGCATAGTTAAACCCATTTTGGAGAATATGGAGAGTGGGGGGATCTAGCTCAATATATGAAAAATTGATGACTATGGATGAAGAGGAAGGATATTTTGTTAATATTTGATTGGAATTATTACTAATGGTTAAGCTAAGGTAATTTAAATTGGAATTTAATTTGGTATCAGGATTGGAATTTAAATTGTTATGAACATGGAAGTTTGAATTAGAACTAATATTAGGATTATGAAATGAAGGTAATTTAAATATGTTTTGGGTGGATACCACATGTTGCATAGGTTCAACCTTGAGTAAATATCCTGAGCGTTGCATTGCCTTAGCTTGGCTAATGACAATACTAAAAGAGGATATTGGTGATTGAGATTGTTGAGTATAAGGGATATTAGAAGATTAAGAATGAGAGAGATCAATAGGTTGAGAAATGGGTATAGAAGTCGAAGGAGCATTTATAGATAAGCTACATGTTGATTGGTTGCATAGAGGAGGGGATGAATATGATCTTTGTAAAACATGATTGCTAGAATCATGAAGCTTGAAGGAGAGGAGGTGCATATATTGTTCAAAGGTGAACTAGTAATTTATTCATGGGCTTGTTGATAATTATCCATGGTGAGATTAGGGAATTGATATTCTTTTGGTGTGGCTAACTTATTTGGATTTGAATGTCCTTTTCTTCACATAGTAGGTTCAATTATTGAAATTCCTAATAAGTGTCAAAGTCTTGTGAATTAGGGGACATTGGAGTAACCATTGATCAACTAAAATCATTAAATCTCATTTGTTTTTCTCAATTCCTCCCTTTCCTTAATTTCTCTCTACAATTTGTCATGCTCTCTTTGTTGTTCCTGAAAGCCTTCTTGTTCTTTTTATATTTCTTTCATCAACCTATCCGTTTCTCTTTGATCCCTTTCTAACATATTATGTTGCTATTTTGTTAATCACCTCTTCGTAGTATATTTTAACATTATTTTCTTATCATTGGCCTCGTTAGTTGTGATCCTCTTAGCCTTCCATTACTTGAGAAAATATTTTATCCTTTGTTTCTCTTCAAAAAAATGTTTCTTTTTATGTTTGCATCCTCGATCATTTGTTTTCACTATGTAGAGGTCAAGATCATTGAGTTGTTTATTTATTTTTACTGAAACATTTCAATCAACACAAGTAAGCGACAATTATTCTAGTTTAGATTTAACATTGGAACAAGGTCTTGTCATCCTACGGAATTCCCCCTTGGCCAAGAACCCATGAATGAGAGATTTTTATTCTATAAAAGTTGCAATGACTTGCAAATTCTTGTTGTGGCCTCAACTAGCCTTATGTTTCCAAAGTTAGGGACCTCTTTTTAATTTTTTAATTTTTATTTTGAGCCTCATCATCAAATGTGCATTTATTTACTCATTTTTACTTGAAATATTTGGCAATGCTTTCATATTCAAAGGTTTTGTTCTTTGAATGCATTGTGATTTGCATGGATGCCGAGAGTACTGATAGATTGCTTCTCTCTTGTGCTTTAATTACAACTTTACAACACCTTGCATCATGCCTTAAGAACTTTCTTGGTTTCATTTGAATGAAATCTTGCTTGTGCCTTGATGGAAATTTTGATTTGATTGACTTGTGCAATATTTGGTTTTAATTTCATTCCTCTTGCATGACCTTGTTCTTGCATAAGATTGTGGCCTAACCCATTTGCACATTTGATTGATTTTTGGCTTGTCTGATGTCATGGATTAACATGATTGAATGTCCATATTTGTGTAGGTTTCCATACTCCATGGGATTTATAATGGAAAGACAAACCATGGTTGTAACCATTTAAACAAAGGCGTGAGAGGGTAGGTATCAAATTAATGAGAAAGGGAATGGGTAAGTAACACATGCATGTATAAATAGAAAGATGCAATTATGACATGCGAAGGGGATATAAAAAGTACATCATAACATATTGAATTGATGTTAGGCCACGTTTAATGAAAAAACATCAAGTCCGGGTTACTTGTAGATATGTGTCATGAGATTCATGGTTTTGGTGCTAGAACTGTAAGGACAAGCATGTCGAGAGTGATGTGTAAAATGTGAGGTGAAGGAAAATAATTATTCCAAGCACATGAATATAGTTTCTAGCCTCTTCTAAGCTTATCAAATTGATTCCTTATCACTTGAAATCTTTTGGTTAGGTTTTAGATCAATGTGGTGATTTTAATATTGATTTCCTCTTAAGAGAATTTGGCACTCAAGGACCAACTTCATGTACAGTGATATCAAGGAAGTAAATGATTTGGATTAAAATCCATATGTTAGGGATGATTGCATAATTTGATTTTAGCAAAGTAGTGCTCCAAACCAAGGTTGGACTTTAGCCTCTAAGGGTTGTTTGCACACTTTTTTGGTGTATCATAGAAATGAGTTTGGGAATTCCAAAAGGGGTTAGTTGGATGCATTGTAGGGATTAAGAACTCAACACAACTAATGGAGTTCAATTTTGAGTCCCATAGTATAAAAATGTGCATTAAACAAACCTCATTAACGAGGCAATTGGAACTTCCCACATTATAAAACATATTGATCTGAAAGTGGAATTTGGCATATGACCGCTCGTTGGAAATAGTCTCGAGTGGATAGTGTAACAATTGCATGGGACAATGTTTGCCAGCCCACCTGGGTTCAAATCGGACTGACCCTTGATTCCAATGAAGAATAGGAGGGTCAACATTTTTAGTTGAAATATATTTGGGTCAATGTTTGCCAGCCCACTTGTCAGAAATATATTTGTCTCCTCTACACCCCAACCAAGGGTTCACCTCTTTGATATGATGAGAATTATTTTAGGTTTTACAAAGCCAAAAAATCAAGGGATTTCATTGGTCCCCATTTTAACTAATTTTAAAGATTCTACTAGTAGTCTTTTGCTTCATTTGTGACTTCAATGTGTTCAAGATAATTTTTTATAATGGATATAGAACCTCGGTTGTAGATAATGTATCCTTTTTATGGTGTACACAAGAAAATGAAGGTATTAGAGCCTTATTGACTTAATACGGTTGTCAATGAGTCAAAGAAGCCTTGCAACAACCCAACTCTTCTTACTGAAGATTGTTTAGCATATGGAAGATCATATCATTTTTTAGTAACTATGTTTTGTTTGTTCAAAGGAATGGAGAGTTTTTTCATCAGGTTTTTGCTTCATGGGATGAGCCAATTGTTAGATTTTTCACAATTTTAATCAATATTNTATTGAATTAATGCTAAAAAATTAACACATGATAGTAGACGAATTAACTTTATCAGCTTGTAGAATGACAAAGGGTTATCATTAAGAGGATGAAGGGCATTGAATTCCTCGTTACAAAAGTAAGGTCTTGGAAGTTATGTAGAGGAGATCACCTAAGTGCAAGTTTGTCTGCTCTCCTCGACTTCGTGAATGTGATGATTAAGGATAATGGACTCAAAATGTAGGATATCTTCAATCAAAATGAAAAGAGAGGGATCAAAACATTGTTAAATCATTTCTAAGGAAGATGGAGGATGTGAGGGTGTAACTCAAGAGAAGATAAGATGACCATTATGGATGAGTAGAACAAGGGAGAGTGGAATGTGGATGAAGAAGGATTGTGCAAGGTCGTTCCCTTTGAGCTAGCAATGACCACCTCCACTCATTGATTGGGGAGACCATTGGTGGGCTTCAATTGATTGTGATGACAAGTTGCAAGGTTGGATGAGCATACCTTGGGAATTCTTGCACAATGGCCATGCATGCATAAGTGTTAGATAGTTTGTCAAAGCAATTTGGATAAGTGTGGAAATAAAGTTGTCATTGGAGGTTTCTTATAGAGGTTGTACAATGACTTGGATGATGGATATTCCTTGACTCATGGGCACACTAGCGACAATACCTTAAGTTGTGGTTGCAACATCTTAGTCGGTGGGTAGGGGGTACCTACACAGTTGGACGAATGGATGCTTGACATGACATGCAACACAAGGAAGGGCAAGGAGTACCATGGGTATTGTTCATGCAAGATCTTTAGACCATTAAGTGCAAGACATAGTTGGGATGCCTTCAACAAGAGCACATGATTAGAAGGATGCGTGGACCCAAGGGTTGAGCATTCCAAAAACTTGGTAAATAAATGGGTGGATTGCACATTGGGTCCACGTTAGATGTGGAATGGATTGCAATGCACCTTAGAAGAAGGCGTTGAGAATATACCTTCCACTATATAAAGAGGATGCCTCAATTATGCAAAGTCATCCAAGGAAGTTTGGTCATTCATGTAAATGGTGGACATGGAGTTCTATGATTGTGTTGAATTTGGGGTTGGAAAAATGGACCTTGGACAATGGTTGAGTGAAGTGTGGAAGAATTGAGATCTACAAGAGACAAACTTACACATTCTTTAGGGGTTAGATTGTGCAATTCTTTTGGGCTATAGGAAGTATTGCCTTGGATTGTTATACACTTGTTATTAGCATGCGATTCACTGAAATCCCTTGTTGTATCTTTGTAACATTCTTCATATTAATAAAATTAAGGCATCTACCTTGGATGTTGCTCGTAATTTTATGTTGTGGTTTTTTTGCGATTGTTGGATGCTATTATTCCTTGCAATTACGAATGGCTAAGTATTGATGAATATTGCCAAGTGTCAAAGTAGACTTGGGATGCTTTAAGGCCATAATTATATGTGCACCTATTGTTAAAAGACCTTAGTTGTGGTGAACTTGGTTGTATATCTAACACATTGTAGCTTAAGGAGTACTTATGAACATACCTTAAGTCAAGACGCATAGTATGGTTGTAGTAGGGGTGGTTGGTGATGCCCCTCTTGTCAAGGCAATGTAGTTATAAGTGCTACACAACCCAGTGTGCCATAAGTGGAAATTTTAGGCAATAATGTAGGTTCGTGATACGTGGTATTAGAGCTTACTCTTCATCCTTTTTCTACAAAAAATGGTGGTATTAAATCATATTCAAGCACTCTTCACCATGTTTTGACATACTTAGGCGTAACATAAGGTTTTGGGATGAGTATGACAGGTGGGTACAAGAGTGATTTGAAGACTAGAGGGAGTAGATTTTGTGCCTTCACATAGCAGGAAACCGAGTTGGATCAGTCTGCACAAGAGTTGGCAAGTTCTTTATTGTTGTTTCGGGAAAATGGAGTACAACATTAAAGACTTTAGACAAAAGTTACTTCGGCAAAGTGATAAAGTTTGGGACATTGCTCAACCCTCTAGGATTGCAAAGATGAAGACTAGACAAGCCACTTTCCAAAGATAGTAGAGTAACTACACGATTTTCTTTATAGTCGTGGAGAGAAGATGGACTCTTTGGAAAAGAGGTTGACCTAGATTGGCCAAACTTGTGATGGAGCTTCAGGAGGAATTTATGTGTAACCTTTGGTGGATAGTGGCTCGATAAAGGCATTGGAAGAGAGGTTCGCCATGCTTGTATCCATAACAAACTATATGGCGACAATAGTGGCCAAAGTGATGGATGCTTGCTAAGACAAGCAAGTCATTAAAGATTTGACTTGATAGATGGAGATAGTGGAAGATTTTGTCGAGGAAACTAGTGGATTGGTGACAAGTTACACATATGAAACCACATGACACTTAGAAGAATTTGACCTGCATGGTTTCGAATTGACAATAAACCAAGATGACAAGGCTAAGGCACATCGAAGTTGGTATGCACTAACCAAGGAAGAAGTTTTCCTTGAGCAAGGTAGATTGCTGCCTAGGAGTAGGAAATGGAGCCTAAAGCACCTGTAAGAAGGTTGGGAATTTGACGGATTGTTAGACATTGTTCAATAAGGTTGTACATGTAGATTGAAGTGCAGAAGGAAGCAACTATTTTTGGCATCAAGAAGTGCATTCTCATGGGTTGGACACAATAGTTAGATCAGCTACCCAATCGACTTAGAACACGGCTGTTGACAATATACAAAAGCATGCAGAATGGGTTAGAGTACCGATGTAGTAGTAGGTTTGAAGAAGTGCAACACTTCGATAGTTGTATGACCTTCTTAATGAAGGTTGAGTTGTAGCAATGACAATGTTGGATAGTTGGGTTGTATGAACAATAAAAAAATTGGGAAATCGAGTGATCTTTTTGGCAAAGGTTGGGTTGCAACAATAACAATAGGCAACGACAATAACATGTGCATCCAAGAAGCAATGTATGACAGAGTCAGGCAAAGGAACTTTATTTCAAAGACAGTTTGAGTAGTGGGAAATTGTAAAATGATTCCATTAGTAGCATTGTAAAGTGTTTGAAGAAGTCGATCACAGGCGGATGTATGAGTTCAAGCAACAAACTTGGGAGAACAACTAAGTTCTTGGAGATGTTGTTGAGGGTGACAACAATTTTAAGTGGGGGGGGGTGTAATGCCCCTGCCTTGGAGTATATAATGGATGCCTCCACTTGTCAATTGAGATGGTCATTGTCAAGCTTTAGTTTGTTGCTATGACATGTTGCAAGGTTGGTTAAGCATGCCTTGGGTAGTCTTCAATGATGGCAATGCACGCCTAAGTGTTAGATAGCTTGGAAAAGCAATTTGGCTAAGTATGGAAACAAAATGAGGGTTGTCATTGGAGGTTTCTTATAGAGGCTACACAATGACTTAGACGATGGATATTCCTTGATTCATGCATGCACACAACAATGCCTTGATTGTGGACATAACACCTTAGTCCATGAACATTTGTTCTTAGAAAATTGGGTGGGCATCATAAGTTGGATGGATGCATACTTGAGATGACATGCAATACAAGGAAGGGCAAGGAGCTCCTTGGACACCATTCAAACAAGACAATTCAACCATTGGGAATATGAGATGGTTGGGATCCCCTGGGCAAGAGTGCATGATTGGAAAGACATGTGGACCCAAGAGCCGAGCATTGCAAAAACTTGGCAAATAGAGGGGTGGATTGCACATTGGGTCCACTTTGGACATGGAGTGGATTGCAAGTCACCTTAGAAAAAGGTAACAGCAAGGCACCTTCCATTATATAAGGATGACGTCTCCATTATGCAATGCCATTTAAGGAAGTTTGATTATTTATATAAGGGTGGACATGGAGTTGTGCAATTTTGTTAAGTTTGGGGTTGTCACAATAAACTACTTGAATGCTAGCTAAGTGCACATGGAAAAGTTAGGATCTACAAGAAATAGACTTACACATGCTTTAGGGGTTGGATTGTGTAAGTCTTTTGGGCAATAGGTAGTATTACTTTGGATTGTTGTACATCTGTTATAGAGTCACATGCAGTTCCCTAGACTCCCTTGTTGTATCTTTGTAACATTCTTCATATGAACAAAATTAAGCCATTTGCCTTAGGTGGTGCCCATAATTATGCATTGTGGTTTACTTGTGATTCTTGGATATGGCTAAGTATTGTTGAATATTGGTTAAGAGTTAAAGTTGAGTTGTGATGCTTTAAGACCATGGTTGGACATGTGCCTATTCGTAGAAGAGCTTGATGGTGCTAAATTTGGTTGCATATCTAACAAATTACAATTTAAGGTCTAATCATGGGCAAAATTTAAGTGAAGAGGAGTAGTCTGGTTGTAGTAGGCATAGGTTGGCTACCCATGTGGCCAAGGCAAGGCAATGCCACATGACTCGGTGTGCTGAAAGTGAAATTTTTTTGATGAAACTATAGGTCCATGATAAATTGGGTGCTAAGTTAAAATTATAACTTATAATAACCTTTTTAGTTATAGGGGAATCAATAACTGACTGAGATTACCGAGGCAAGACCCAGGTTCAAATTTAGTTGGTTGCCATTATAAACCTTAGGTCAGGTGCAACAACTTGTAAGCCACACCTAACAATAACTTGGGCCCCAACATAGAGTCGAGACGTCCCACCCGATGGAATCAATAACTGATTGGGATTACTTAGGAAAGATCCAGGTTCAAATATAGTTTGCTACCACTATAAACCCTAGGCTAGGTGCAATAATATACAAGCCACACTTAACAATAACTTTGGCCTCAACCTAGAGTCGAGATGTCCCACCTAGGGGATGCCTACCCTTTCAACCTAGACACAACATGTCACATGTCTCGTTCGAGATTTGAACTCAGATGGGAAGAGTGTGAAACTTACCTCCTAACCATTTAAGCTATCTCCACTTGATTGAAAATTGTGACCGTAGTCATAACAATTAGTGTCTGTCTTAATGATGACAAGAGAGTGGTTTTGGAACAACTTATGTGTAGTTAGGGAGTGTAATGCAAGCCTCACATGTTCAACCACTATGCCTTCGTGAACCTTTGATGAAAAACGTGGGTCCAAACTTAACTTTAAACTTTAGGATATTAAAACTTGTAATGTTTTAAGCTATGGAATTAAGATTATAATTTGTATAATGCTATTAGCATTTGTTAAGATGAACACCGTTTGGTTAACGATAGCGCGATTAGAGGTGATCGAAGGCCCTCTTTAAATAGCTTGTGTACAGATTGAAGAAATTCGCGGATTCTGTATTGAATGTTTGCGCTAAGGATTGAGCAGACCGAGCGAGCAGCAGCAGCTTTAGGCGATACCAGATCGGGTTTTCAGGTAATAGTAATCGGATGAGGGTTTGAATCATCGCGCAAAGAGGACGAGGATTTTATGCTATCTTTAATAGCCATATTCTATGTTGAGAGTTGCTTCCACCTTCATATTTCTCATCTTACTTTAATTTTTAAAATATATTTTTAATCTTTGAAGTAGGATCAACCATCCAGTTATTGCAATTCTGGGCTTTGACCCCGTTTACCCATCGCCGACCCACAAAACTTTTGTGGGATATTGAAATTAAAATTAGAGTGGGTTAAGGAGCTCAAGTTTGACCATTAATATACTGATAACAAATCCATAAGGCATAGTGGAGATTCCATTGTATTGGTGCTCCTTTTGAGCTGGGTGAAGTTCCTTTTTGCAGTTTAATATCGACCTCAGAGGTGATCCGCTTATTTCCATTGTAAAAATCAGCCTGAATTTTGGTTTTCTTCATCTATATATCAATGTTTTAATTATGTTTAACTCAGTAAATATTTCGAGCGTCAATCAATCTGTTTCTGGGAGGGGTTTGATAATAATGTCGGATGCAGGATACTGTTCTCAATCAGGTTTAATTGTCAGTTTAGCGACATACCTTAACCATACAAGAGAAAAACCCAAACACATTAAAACTATCAGTAACTGTTATTAAGAATTACACGGTGGCAAGTGAAGAAGGAACGGTTTGGTGGTGGATTCTTGCATTACAAATGAAACAACATCTTTGGGTGATTTGTCTGTCGATCTTTTTAGCTTTTTTCTGAAAGTTCGGATCTCAAAATTATAGGAACGTCATCAAAGGCAGACTAGCACCGTGCTTTATACCTAGCAAATGATAAGGTAAAGGTCTGGGCAGCTCCAATAGATTGTTTTGTATTTGATTTTAGAATGCTTTGAATGCCTATTTGGCTATTGTAATCCACATATCGTATTAGATTTTGCAACGCTTTGAATGCTCATTTGGATATTGTAATCCGTCTACTGTACTCGATTTTACAATGCTCTGAAGGCCGATCTGCTTAGTGTAATACTCCAAATTTGTTTTATTTTACAATACTTGAATGCTTATATTATATTTGATTTTACAATGCTTTAAATGCTCATTTGGGTATTGTAATCCGATTATTGTATATGCTTTTACCATGCTTTGAATACCCGTAGTGTATTATAATCTGCATCAATACCAACCGGACCAGGAAAGAGATAAATTTCCCTTTTTTCAGGATAGTTGAGTTAGAGTATTTAATTCTTCCTTAATCGGATCTCATAAATCTATTATTTATTGTACAATGGATTTGTCTGAATTGCAAAAGAGCTGACATTCCCCCATAAAAATTCACTTGGTTTGACTAAATTTTCTCAGTATTCCTCTTTTTGCAAGTTGCTTCGTAAATCATGCCCCTAGGTCGGGGCTGCACTGCACAGCACAGATGTGCTTCGGATTAGGTGCCAGACCCGAGGGCTATCTGTTCTGCCAAAAATTGCCCGGGTGTTGCACCTGGCCTCATCCGTTTTGCCATTTGGCTTGCCATTCAGGTGGAGTAGAGTGAAACTCTGGTGGATTCTTAATACCCTATCAAGCTCACTAGTAAACTAAGGTTTTGTTGCCAAAATAGTGGTATGTCTTCACAATTGACTGTATTTTTATGTATACTATTCAATTCAGTGTTTTCTCTTTGAATCTGCCTTGTTCTTGCAATTCATGAAGGCTTCATTCATGAATTTTGTTTTATTGCTTATTTATACTTTGCCTAAGTCAAATATATTCACACCCTTTACCATTAGCAGTGGCAATGCTAGGATTTCTATTTGGGGCTATTTCAATCTATACTTTTAAATTCAGTGTTTTCTTCTTGAAAAAAGCTGCCTTGTCCTTGCAATTCCTGAAGGCTTCATTAGCGAACTTTGTTTTATTGCTTATTTGTACTTGCCCAAGTCAAATATATTCCCATCCTTTACCTTTCGTGGCAGTGCTAGAGTGATCCCTATTTGGGGCTATTTTGAGTGGTGCAGAGGATTTACACCCAGCAAGATAGGTTGCAGAACTCAAAAGAACATGGATAAAACACTAATGCATATCACACAAAAATTCACAGCAATGAAAGCTGAAATTGTATTAGCCGATCAGAAGATGTACAACAGTCAGAAATGGAGTTTGTAACCCTTCTATAATGGAAGTGACCGATTAAGTACTATTCCTCGTCTTCCTAACTCTTTAACTTCTGATGTACAATACAATTGTTACAAAAATAGTGTACTTTGAGGAGGATGAGAAACAAAGAGTCCTCGTTGATGATCCATTTGCCAGCTGTCTGTTCCACCACTGACTCTGCAGTCTGCCAAGTCTAATCGCCCTCTGTGGTGTCAAATTGTGGCACATCTTTGTTCTGCTAAATTGTCATGTGCTGCAGTTTATTCTTGCACAGTGCAAGGGGCACACGATATGGAATCTGGATATCAGTGGTCCTTCATGCTAGTGCTGTTACCCGCGATCTGTGTATGTTGCAGTTCCCTCTCCTCATCTGAGCCACAATGCTGGTTTGTAGACAAGTTTCAGACCTGCAATTCTGCATCTGCTGAAGGGGGCCTGCAGTTTTCTTCATGTGATGTGAAATTCTGTTTGGTACTAATGTGTGCAAGTATATGGAAGGATGTTTGCTCCTTTCATGTTCCAATTGTACTGTTACATCGATGGTGGGAGTGTTTGAATTTCAAACAATTAAAAGTTGCCTTAAGAATAATTATAGAAAGCTCATTCTGGTTTTCTTACATGCAGAGTAATTTTCTACTAATGATATTTGAATTAAATACTTCTTGAGAAATGGGAAACAAGGGATTATGCATACACCTGTGTGCTTTAGTTTATGCATTCTTTTGTTCGGACACCCAGAAATTATGGTGTGTAGAGTTGGTTATTCTTAAGATATAGTCACCATCTTTCACACAAATTACTCAGTTGTACATGGAATGTTGGGTTCTGGATTAAAGGTCTATTCCTTATTGCCCTACATTACATTACTTATATTAAATATGCTTGATAGGGTCGTTGTTAGTCTGTAGTGTCATCACGAGGATCTGCACCAACAGATCAGCCTAATAATTATAGGCCTCCTAGTCCTGTCACAGCTAGCTGCCTCTCCATTTCAGATTGTTGCTTTCCCATCTAAGCGCGGTGTCCCTGGAGGTCACATGCTAGAATCTGATCTGCAAATATGTGTAAGAAAACAACAGAAAACAGCATGCTATATCTCCATTTTGACTGTCCTAAAACAGTTAAAGCTGGAGGTTAAATGTCAAATTTGGAGGCCGAGAACAACAAATTTAAGAGACTTTTAACTGGAACAACCAATGAAATAGGTGAAGAAATTGCTTGTTTGAGTGAAAAATGAAATCAAACAAGAGCAATGAGGAACCACCAAACATTTACCAAAAGTTAACCATTAACATCCAATGAGACAAATGATTAGAATAAAGCATAATTGTACCTATAACACGTTACTTACAGACTGTTTGCACCATAATGGTTGACGTGGAATAGGCTGCTGATGATCTCCTCGCCAGCAAATGAGGGTGGTGGTGAGAGAATGGTGGATGAAGAAAAGATGAGGGCTCTGTTACGGCCAATAGTGCTCCCAATTGCATGCAAGAGAGTGCACCTTCCTTCATTGAGAGTAATTGTAGTCTAGCAAGGTGCGCCCTCTTTAACTGATAGCTGATGCATGCAAGTGGAGTGTGCCCTCCTTCAATGAGGTCAACTGCAAGATCCCTCCTTCACTGAGGTCAACTACAAGACAAGTGAGTGTGTCGTCTTTGATTGAGAGAGTATGCATGCAAGTCGAGTGCGCCCTTCCTTAACTGAGAAAAATTGCAAGATAAGTGCGCCCTCCTTCACTAGATTGCTTTGCATGCATGAGGTGCCCTCTTGTTTAACTGAGACAAAATACAACCTTTTCTCCATGCATGCACCCAGTTCACTGAAGGATCTCATCCCTAATTTGTGGTCTTCATCCTCCATAAATGCACCCTCACATGTGGGCTTTTCCTCACACTGATTCTTTTAATTTTTTGATGCAGGTTTTGGAGGGTTGCCTTATTGTCAAAGGCGCTTTAGGACACCATACTTTGATCTTGACTGGGTGCTTCAAATTTATTTGGTGAAGTAACCTTTCATAAGGCTTTACTTTTTGCTTTGTGGAGAGTTTTCCTTACAAAAAAGATCACTCTTTTATGTAGATTAACCAAGGATAGTACTACCCAGATTCTTTCTATTTCATCCTTGGCCTGTGATTTCCCTTTTCACAGTTCTAGCTCTGTTCCTTACCTCAACACCTCTTCATGACCAAACCTGGACCATCACCCCCACTGCTTGCTTGAAGACTTGACTTTGAACCTGTACCTGTTATACACAATGAAAATGGTAATAACAGATATGCTCAACAAAGAACATAATCAAAAAGCAAATAAGCAGTCTCATTTGGACTTGCTTCTTTTACAAACCCCACATAAATTTTTATCCATGTCATGTGGTCCTCTTGATCAACGTCCATGCCTGGATCAACGGACAATGTGACCAGCTTGATGGGATCTTGATGGATCTTAACCTTCTAGTAATGTAGGCACAACTGGGGGTTTAACAATGGCGACTCAAGGGGATGACATCCCCTTGCGGAGTGTTGATAATTATTGAATCTCTGTACTCCGAGGCTTTGAAAATGATCAATGAAACTATGACATATATCAAAGTGCCTGTCCACTATGCAATGGAGTCAAGTGCATGGGACCTTGGCTAATAGGCTGAACATGAGGTATAACCATGCATGCTCCTTTGTATTTGGCATCTGCAACCTGCAACTCGTTCGATAAGTACTCTTCTTCTAGAAAATGAGATGAAGTCAACAACTGAGAGAAAAGCTACTTGATCAGCTGCCAATAATGAAAGCACCTGACAAGTACAGAGATATTATTGCTAATGGGCTCTAATGTATGAGCACAACCCTCAACGCAAAAGATGAATGAAAGTTGAGCTCAGGTGGAGCTCATTTGATCATGACCCAATGATGGTCAGTCCTGTCAGACGTAGGATGGCCGCAAATAAGGCTAACGACCATCAAGATGCTCTAGCTTCTAGGTCAAGCCTCAGATGATGTGCTAAAGTCAATAAGGAATGACTTGCTAAGAGGTAGGTATTGGCAGGAACCTATTTCCCAGCTCGAAGCAAGAACCAGAAGCATAGTCACATGGTGTCATATCCCTAGGGGTGGATGAGGCAATGACTAGCAGTGATTTACATGAAGTATAAACATGAAAAGACAAGATAGTAGTAAGAATGAAGACTTATTGTAGTGTTTCTTTGTCACTGACTCACTACCCACACCTAGTAGACTCAAGGATTTGTGGCCAAGATGAAATGCAAGTGGAAAAGGGCATCATCCAGGCTTGAACAAGGGCAAGTCCGATGATATAAAATTTCAAAAATTTGAACCCAAGGCAACAATGTTGGCTAACCATGTGAAAAACAATGAAACTAAACAAACCAGGCAATTTTTGAGGACTGTTAACAAATGAAAATAAATTTAGGGCTAAAATAAAGCCAAAAAGCATGACGAAAAACAATCTGAAAATGCAAACAGCAAGCTGAAAATAAAAAATCAGCTAAAGGAAATGGTAAAAATGACAACTTGTACTCTATAGGAGACCCCAAAAAATACCCCTTCTTTTTTTTGTATGGATGCAAAGGCCCTTATTTTGGATGTTTGTCAAAGCTGCCATGGTCAATCAACATAGTCAAATGACCAATGTGACCATACAGCTAGGTGATCAATGTTGTGGGAAACATCAACATAATCAACCCTTCAGTGCAACCAATCATGAAGTCTCCTGAGATGAAAAGATGCACTCATTAAGTCTTTCGGCTGAAACTTGGAGCATGGTTCCTCATTAGTGATCAGGAAGAAAGCAAAAAAGCCAAAACTCATCAAATCTGCCTCTTGAAACACCTCTATCATCCTAGACTTAACTGGATCATGACTCATCTTGATATCCAAGCAATAATCCGTCGAAGGATCTTCCTAAAGAACAAAATCTGCATGTGGGATCATGGGCAAACTATGAGGAAGGTCATCTTCCAGTTGAACCAAATGTTGTTCCTCCTGCTGTAGTGGTATTTGATCAAACTGTTCTTGGGTCACTATGGGGATAAGCAAAGGATAAACCCTTTGATTGATTAAATTCTGCATGGCTGATTTGTTCCTCTTCTTTTTGAACTTTATCATCATTACTAAGGAATCAACAATTCCACTTGTAAACTCAACTCTTCATTTTCATCTTCATGGAATTCTACATATGACTCAATTGGTGCAACAATTGGTTCATGATCATCTAGGCATGAGTCATTGTTCGGTAGTTCAGCGGATGCACAACTTTCATTATTCTGTTCCTTCTCAGCAGCAAGGAATTCCTCTACTCTTAGGGCAATGCAAAAAGCTTGCCCTATACTTGTGGTCTCTCATTCCATAAGAGAGTGAAATTCTAGATCAAAAGTGAAGACATAATCCAGTACAACACCCCTTTAGAATGATGAATGAATCTTATTCAATGTATGGATATATGAAAAGCAAGTATAGTTTCTATGTACTTATCATCCATGTTAAATCATGATCCGTCCACAAATAGTCACCAGGGGAGACTAGGGTGGTCTGCCCTTATGTTCCAAAATAGAATTTCAGGTTCATTAAGGCATTGAACTGCGCCTTGTGCATGGTCAAATCATGGAAATCTTCTTTAGTCCAACTTGATAAAACCCTGCACAATGGAATCGCCAAGTGAAATGAAAAAATATAAAGAAAATAAATAAAATCTCACCAATGTTGTTGTTTAGATTTCGAAGGATTGACGAAGTCCTCAGCAATGACGCCAAATTGTTATCATGCGGATCTGCATCAGCAGACCAGTCTTATAATTTTAGGCCTCCTAGTCTTGTCACAGCTAGGTACCTCTCTGATTTAGGCTAGCACTCTCCCAGTTTGAGGGGGGGTGTCCTTGGAGGTCACACACTGCAATCTTATCTGCAAATCTGCATAAGAAATCACGAGAAAACAACATGCTATATCTCCCTTTTGACTGTCCTAAAACAATTAAAGTGGGAGGGTTAGTTTAAATGTTGAATTTGGAGTCTGAGGACAATAAATTTAAGAGACTATTAATCGGAAAAACCAATAAAATAGGTGAAGAAATTGCGTCTTTGAGTGATTAAAATGAAATCAAAGCAAGAGCAATGAGGAAACATTGAACATTTACCAAAATTTAACCATTAGCATTCAACGAGACAAAGAATTAGAACTGACAGGTAATTAACTCCCGAATTCAATTACTCACTTGCAAAAGCATTTATTTATACATATCATATGGTTGTTGGGATTCACCCACCAAAAGGCCTCTTGGATTCCTACGGAGACTGTTTGTCTTCTTATTTTATATTTACAATATTTACAAAATACTTGGAACCATAATCCCGAGGATTAGGTTTCCAACANGATAATTCACTATCTCAAGTCTCCCTCTATTCACTTAAAAGGATGGAGAGACTTGTGTTGATGTGCTTGGTTCGATCATGGAATTTGGGATTCTTGGCCAACTTGATTGCAGAAGTGTTGTCAACCAGTAGAGGAGTAGAAC
>NWUY0300001060.1:37867-47926 GCA_004151065.3 Larix sibirica
GGATTCAACCCTTCGGACTACCCCATCCCTACCTTTGACGATCTTTAGGATGACAAGTTTTATGACAGAAATAATTTCAGGTAGAGATCCAAGAAGCAAACAAAAACCATATGGCTTCCTTGACAGCAAAGCGCAAACCCAGGGGCGAGGAAATTTGTGGATAAACACAGGGATTCAGTTAATAATGAGCTACACGAGCTCTAACTCCTACAATGGTATTTCTCCCTGCTAAACAAATTTATTGCAGATATTGACTTCTCTGTTTACGCCCAATCAGAATACAACTTCTATCAGATGCCAGATGCATAGATCGCATCCCTTTCCATGCCCTAAAAATAAAATTTAAATACTATATCTATTCATACAGAGGCAAAATCGCCCTCCAACGCTCTGTCACACATTGTGTAGAGTTTAAGAAATCATTCTATCAATCGCTTTAGGCTTCGAAAGACATGTCTTTGTAACTGGATTATAGCTTATAATCCAAATGGAAATTTGCAGAGATCGGGCTCTGTGGAGTTCCAAACATCACTGTTTATCGATTAACCCCACACCGCGATTTCACGCATTTATACTAAGCTCAAGGTAAAGAAAAATTATGCTGTTGAGGAAAAAGAAGTTTTACAGAGTTTATCCCTACGATCTCTGTCACAAATTCTAGCAAGGTTGAAGAAGACAATGTCCAAATGACAACCATAGAAATATTTGGAAACCAAAAGGAAAACTCCACAATTCCTAATGCATCCAACTTAGAAGGGGTTTCTCCTCTCTAATCTAAATACAACGAAGGCGCATTGACCATCAAATCCAACATCAAACAATACACAGAAAAATCAATTCAATATAAAGTGCTATGCGGAAACCCTGTCACGAATTCAACCCAACATACTAAACAAAAAGATTTAATATGATTTCTTTACAATCTTGCATTGCGTGTTTCCTACAGAGATCTGTAGATCTGGAATCACATTAAAAATAGACAGAGTTCACAAAGAAATCAAAATGGATCGATTTCTCCGTAGATCTGGAATCGCATTCACAAATAGACAGAGTCTGAAGCTACATACCCATATGATGCAAGCAAGTTGTATCACTCCCAGCGAAATGCAACAACCGACAACATAACGATCTTACCGGAGGTCGAAGAGTTCTCGAAGAAGGGTACTGTACAACGCTCGCCTTATATGGAGGTCGCCAGTAGCTGTAGAATAATCCAGGTTTTCTCTTCTCCACTGTTGAGTGGCTTCCCNCTTGATTCTCCATGTTTCCTCTTCTTTTTTGGCTACTGTGAGGATTTCTTATTCAAGAGTAGATTCAAGGCAAAGGAGGGGAAGGAAGATTTCCTCATCTTCCATTCTTTTTCGTAGATTAACTAACTTGGTTTGGAAGCTTATTTTTTGGTGACAAGGATTTTGAAAGGAGGTCTTGGCCCACTACTTGAGGGTTTTCTTAACAGCACGAAGCTTGGACTCCCAAACAAAGCTGGGGGATCCAACGATGGTTTTAGACCAAGAGTGTGAGACTAAATCTAGGAAGTCTTGGTATTGAGCCCAAAGATGATTGAAGCGGAAAGGAATGGGTCCAAGAATAGCAGGAGGCGAGATATCTAGGTAGATAGGTTTGTGGTCCGAGGATGAGCAGGGTAGAGCAGAAGCAGTAAGCAAAATATCAGAGTTAAAAAAGGAATCACTTACCAGAAATCGATCCAATATTGCAGCTATATGTCCCACACCGCATATTCTGTTGTTCCAAGTGTATTTGGAATTTTTGAGGGGGATGTCGACAAGCTCCAGTTCAGTAAGGAGATCTTCCAGCTTTCCTCCGAATGGATCACGAACAATGCTTCCACCTCTTTTTTCCTGACTGGATTTTGTAACATTGAAGTTCCTGGCTATGATGAGTTTTTTCCCATTCATACTGTTTTTGAGATTGCTGAGATCGGTCCAGAAGTTGATCTTATCCCTATGATGATTCGGTCCATATACATTGCAAATGGAGTAGAGGTCGTTACTGTCATTGTCTTTGATTTCCATTAATAGCCAATGCGAGTTAACTGAAGTGGAGATGATTGAGAATTTGTTGGAGCACAAAGTCGCAATACCACCGAAGGCCCCGTGAGCACACAGAGCCGAGACTTGGCTATCCTTCCATAGAGAACAGGAGAGAGCCAAGATCTCCACGTCCTGCATTTTGGTATCTTGGATCAACATGAGATCAAGTTTTTTTTATTTCAACAAATTTTTTAAAGCCTCGGACTTGTTTAATCCACCCATACCTCTACAATTACAAGAGACTATCAACATTATTTCCTGGTGGATTGAGATCCTGCTCGGGATCTTCCTTCCTTGGTACTAGCTTCATTTTTTTGATGTTGTAGTATATTCATATCCTCTAGGCTCTTCTGTCTGCCCAATTCTAGTTCTCGTTCTGTTTCAATTTCTCTATGATATTTTGGGTTTTCGTTCCTCTTGTATTGGGTGGTTGCACTTCTTCAACCTCTTCCATTGATTCCATGGGGTTTTCCAGATTGGATGTGGTGGATGTATCTGCAATAGGTTGGGCCGTAACATCATTGACAGGGGATCGGGATTGGTGTTTTCCTCCACTCTAGGTTCTGGTGTTTCTTGAATGATTTCTCCTTCTTCAGTAGGGAGGTTTGAAAACTGATGTGCCATAATGACTTCTTGGGATTCTGGAGGTGCTCCGGAGGAGATTATCAGTGGTGTTCCTACTGATGAGTGGTTGTTTTTTTTCCCCTTCTTAACTTGTTTCCATCCTTCTTCAGGGGCTTTCTCAGGATTTTCTTGGATTGATTTGGGGCAATTTTTGATGAAATGCCCATATTCATGGCATTTTTTACATTTAAATGGCAATTATTCATAATCCACCTTCTGTAAGTGTTCCCAGCCATCCATAGATAAGATTACTTCCTTTGGAAAGCCTTTTTCTAGATCTACTTCCACACAGATTCTGGCACAGGAGAAGAGAGGTCCTTTAGGTTCTGCTTTGTCAATGTATTTTTCGAGAGAGTTTCTGATGGATTGGAGGGTATCATCATTCCAGTAGTGAAGTCGGAGATATTTTGTAAATATATTGAAAGGGGTTATACATCTTATTTTAATATAAAAAAATTATATAAATTCTATATTCATCAAAAGGGTAAAAGGGTTAGACATAGTCTAAAGTCCTACGTGTAATGAGTAGTGAATATTCATACCATGAGAATGTCTAAGTATACATGAATATTGTAGACGGCTTAAATGATTAGTTGGTATTATATTATGACTCTATTAGGGTATCAAAAGTGTAAAAGAAATTTTTTTGTTGTCACGAATTTTGTATGTGTTACAAAGAAAAAAGTCAAATTACTAACTTATGACTTTGAGCATTAGTCTTGAAAAAAAAATTAAAAAAAATTGTTTTAGTGTATGAACGATCATGGTTTTATGGAATGTGTTTTCCAATTTGAAGCCTAGGATGAATGTTGTTAGGAATGCAACTTCTGGTAGATGATTCAAAGAGAATCACTTGAAGGGAGTGAATATTTTAAAGGAAATTCGATATAACTAAACAATGTATAAGAAATTCTTATTATGGATTTAATAGGTAAGAGGTTTTGCTAATAATACTTAGAGTATATAGTTGTTAGCATACTTTGGTGTACACGAACATTGGGAATATTTTTTTATTTTTTTTGTAAGTTGAGTTCTCAATAGGAATCTCATTCGGAAGGTCTTGTCAACACACAGTAATTTGAAGGGATTTAAGGAATAGATTATGTTATGAAAAATATAGAATCTATTTGATAGATGAAACACTATTTATTTTTATAGAACAAAACATTCATCATTTATAATAATTGGCTGATCAACAGAAAAGAGTTAACTAGGTTACTCTTAAAAACTTGGATTAAGGATTAACCAAGTTGTTTTACGTAGAGAAATACTTTGCGCATAGAGACAAAAGATGTTAATCATTTTTGAAATAAAAAAGGAAATGATTGTGTGCATGCAAATGAATTAAGAGGATTTTGGTTGTGTTCAAAATGCCCACGTATAAAGGCTAACATTGTATTACATATTGCAAGGGATATGGTGATTAGAAATCATAATGTTGCAAACGTTCGAATTGTGATTAAAGCTTAAGGACTAATATAAAGCAGATGATTGATATATATATACATGTGAAATGCAATAATTAATGGTATATAGTGGATTTAGTCAGTAAGTGGAATTATTGTTGATATGATCTAACAATATGATGTTGCGACTAATTAATTGTGAAGCTGTAATAGATTAAGAGGACTTGGTGATGGCAATAAATAATGGATCCATGATGAGAACCAAGTTTATGTGTTACAAGTAGTTGAATGTTGTGATTGGAAGTAAATACTAAATAATATGATCATTATTATTGATCCAGGAATGGAGAAAGAAAATATAGAGATGGAAAAACACCAAGTGACAAAACATGATGATTCAACCCAACATGCTAAATTAATTTTTCTTGGAATCAAGCAAGGAGCTTGAGTGGAAAAGAGAGTAATTTTCATGGAATCAAGCAAGAGATCTTTAGTGGAAAAGTAAGTATTTTTTTGGACTCAAGAAATAGAGCTTGAGTAGAAAAGATAGTAATTTCTTGGACTCAAGCAAGAGAACTTCAGTGGAAAAGAAGGTAGATTCCTGGACTCAAGCAAGTGAGCTTGAGAGGAAAAGAGAGAGGGCAGTGATCATCAATGGAAAGAATTAGGAAAACTAAATTAAATTTTTGGAGAGGATTATACTGTTCTATAAGCTCTTTGTATTTCACATCCCTTTGCCTGGGATAATTGATACCTATCCAGTCCAATGTAACTGGAGTAGATTGTTTGGATTTGTCAGATTCCACCACGTTGTGTAGGTGCAAACTCTGATGGAATTTGGAATGAAGTGGGGGCAAGGTATCATTACCAAAATGAACTAAAACACAGGATTTTAGCTGAATAATTTTAGAACCAAAATCCATTTTGAAACCATGGGGTAAAATATAAGCTTTAAGAAAATCATATTTGTAAGGATCATCAAGACTAATAGATTATTTAGGAAATATAGTACCAAAACACGGGCCATTGTGCAGAGGACCTGTGAAGCCTCCAATGATAGCATCTGGAAAATCTATACGGTAAGTGTTAATGGAAACAAACAGGGATCAAACAGGAAGATATGGTTGAACTAGGGGACCAAGACCTAACTTAATAGCACCAAGATGGGAATACTTATATACTTTGTATTTAGGAGTGCATTGCTCTAATGTCAAATGCACCCAAAGGTTGATTCGGATTACAAACATATACTAGAAACTTCTATTTCATTAAAATGCACTCCCACATTACAGACACTCTTACAGACACTAGAGTTCTAAGCAAAAAGTTCTAGGGCCATTTATGTTTCGAATGTCAGCTAAGCTGAAGTCTACTCCAAGGCCACCTGGGCACACTATCATATGCTTACTAAACTCTCTTAACAATACTTGACATTAGTTCATCTTCGGACTGCGAACATCACCAATTTACAGACTTATAGACTAAAAGATAAATTAGATTTTGATCCTAGTTGGTTGCACTAGCAGAAAGGGAGAGCATACACTACAGATTTCTTATTACACTTGAGATATATGCTTTTCGTATGCTAGTTCACACTAAGCACGGGCATAGAGGATACACAGACCTCGACTCAAAGACAGACAAATAGACTTGCAGAGCTCTCAAAACACCAACTCCATATGACCAAATGAGATCCTAAACCCTATATTTATACAAAATTTTTCTGGTTTTCCGGTTACACAAGACTGACAGTAGACGGTAGAAAATATATTCGCTTCGCTTGCAGTGGGTCAAACCACACCTTTAGTCGGATAAGTCATCCAAGCCATGTGAAGGAATCAAAGTACAAAGGGGACATACATCCGACAGGAATCAAACAGAGAGATTTAATAATTACAAGGTGGAACCATTTAGATTGCCCACCATGCCTTTCAATTGTGAGGGTCCCACCCTTGAAGACATATACAAAATTCACCATGTCCATCACCGATATCTACATCGCCACATGGGAAGTCAAATGGATCACCGTCAGAATCAATAGGCTTGTTTGGAAATATATATAGGTAGAGTATATATGAGAAGCATTGTTCTACATCATATCCAAACATGACATAATTTGGTTCACAAATAAAATCCCCTTGGAAAGTGGATTCAACTCGATAATTAAGTGGAATCTTCCTTCTATGAATATTGCTATCAATTCTCTGACCGTCTTGATTTCTTTTAATAAATTTCTGAGAGGTGAAAACAGTATGCTCAAGGGGCGTGTACCTTCTTCCCAGGTGTCCGAGCTTGAATTTAAACCACATGTGGTTTTGATCTACAACTTGCATGTCCACTTGAAGGTGAAGGATAAAATTATCCCTTCTTTGGACCCAGTCTTTACGTGGAAAGAGTTTATCCAAGAAAAAATCCATCCAACTTGACCACAGGCAATTCCTTAGATTTGAAGGATCTATGCATACAATTATTTCCCGTTCTTCTCTATAGAATTGGATAATAAGGTTGTAGGTAGTCTAGGTTAAATTTCCTTGGCCTAGATATACATACCAGATTTCTTTACCTTCTTCTTTGCTTACATCAAGCCAGATTTCTTGTCGGTCCATTAATTTTTCTCTTGCCTTTTCTAAATTTAGAAAGGAATCCTTTTCCCATCTTTCTAAAATTTGGATCTTTAAAGGAGATTCTTGAATTTTTGAATAACTGATATGGATAGGAATTTATATGCCTCCTTCTTGTTTGCGTACTCTAAAGACTGTTGCTGTTCTTCTGAAAACAAAGAGTCATCCCAAGGATTATTGAAGAAATTGACTAGAGGAATACTAGTTGGACTTAGATCCATTCTTGAAATGCCTTTGCCCTTATCACTGCTATAAGATGAACCTACACTAAAAATTTTGAGTTGTGGAAAAGCTTCTGAATTTGACTCTTCCCTGGTTAACATATCAACCACGCAGTTCAAATAGTCGAGCTTATATACAATCTCAAAATCAAAATTTTGCAACCATAAAAACTATTTTAAAATTCTAGAATTATTTTCTGCCATGAGATTTTCATTCTTGAAAATTCTAGGCATTATTTTTAAATCTGTTATAATAAGAAACTTTACAAGCTTAAGAGATAAACGAAAATGGTTTACTATCTTTTTGATAGCAAGGATTTCTTTATGGCTAGAGGGGTAGTTTAGTTATGTTGCTTTGAATGATCCTAAATCATAGTTGCATATTTCTTCTCGTCCTCCATGCTTTTCTATCAGCATACCCCCCCATGCATTGCTGGAAGCATCTGTCTCTATGAATAATTTACCTGACCCTTGAGGAAGTGAAAGAGACGTAAGTTGCTTTACTTTAGCTTTGATTTTTCTTACAGCTGCTGACATTTCTTCATACCACTTTGGGGAATTATTCTTAAGTCTCTTTTGCAAGATATGAATATCTTCAACATGTCCTTTGTAAAATGGTTTGATGTAATTCAGACTCCCCAAAAATATATGAAGCTGTACTTTTTCCAAAATCTGGTTTGGAAAATGTGAAAAGACCTTCTAGACATGATCTTGAAGAATCAACTTCCATTTATTAATTTGGAAATCGAGGAACTCGATATTTGTCTTACCAATATCCATCTTTCTCTTTGAGAGAACAAGACCATGCTTGAAAACTAGATGATAGCATTCCTGAATATGCTTTAAATGTTCTTACAGATTCTTAGAGCATATCAGGATATCATCTATGTAAACCAATGCCAAACTTTTTTCTCTGAATATATCCTCCATTCTCTTCTGAAACTCAGAAGGAGCATTGTTTATTCCAAAGGGTAAAACTTTCCATTGATATTGGCCATGAGGAACAACAAAAGCAGTTTTAAAAATATATTTGGATTCAATGCGAATTTGAGAAAAACTAGACTTTAAATTAAACTTACTGAAAATTGTGCATCCAAATATTTGTTGCAAAAGACTTGACTTACCAGGAAAAGGATACCTGATTTTCTGGAGAACTGCATTAAGAGGCTTGTAATTAACGACCAATATATGCTTACCTCTCTTTACCTCTGAATGTTTAATTAAAACAAATGCTCTACAAGTGCACAGAATTTTAGAGGGATCAATTAGTCCTTTTTCTAACAAATCCTTGATCTCACTAGCACAAAATTCCCTTTCTGAGGGTGACTTTAAACAGGTAGAGGCCTTCATATCTTTATGCTTCACCAGAGGATCCAATGTGAGGGACACAAAATATTTTTCTTTGGTCCAAAAAGAATTGGGGATTTCAGAAGTGCAGTCTTTCTCAATTTTCTCACTACTCTCTGGGAGAGCCTTTTATTTAAATGCATCCTTGCATATGCTATACATATATCCATTTTAAACAATTCAGCAATGTCTAGTTTTTGCTCAGGCTTTTTTACTTGGTTCTTGCATTTGAAGTTTGCCTCAAAGCTCATTGGACAGGAAACCAATTTTCCTTTTATGGTGCATTTAAACAACATCTTACTGCTATCAAAAGTAATCGGGTTGACTCTATTCAAGAATTATGAACCAAGAATACAATCTTCTTTGAAACTGTCGAACTTGTTCAAGGATAAAACTTCTTCACAATCCTGAACCTGAATAGGAAAATATGCTACTCTACCAAGAAGCTATATAGGAGTTCCTTCTATATCCACTCCATGTTCTGAATCGTTTTCCGAATAAAAATCGGAGATTGCACTACCTTTAGCTAAGTTCATTTGGCGACCTGAGTCTATAATGCAATCTAGATTATAAGGATTGAATTCTACAGGATAGAAAGCAATTTTAATATACATTTTAGGACATGTGAAGAGTCCTAAAGAGGGTTCATGAAACAAGGTGAAATCATCATGAGCCTCATCTTTTTTTATTTCACTTTCATGCTCAGGACTTTTCAATGCTTCTTGATACTATCTACACATTTCTTCTTTAGAGGATTGATCTCTTTATCTTACTATGAATTCTAATAATATTTTAAAATCTTCAATTTCTCTTACTAATTTTCTAAGAGAATTTTGTTTCTCTTTGATCTGTAGACAGATTAAATTCTCTTTATCTTTTTGAAACTTCTTCCTATCCTCATGTTCTGTAGGATAATGCTTGTATAAGTCTATTGGATTGTAGAATGTTGGATTATGAGAAGGAGAACTTACACTTTCTTCTGGTTGTTTCTCTTTGACTTTTAAGGAAGACAATAGATTTTTCTTTTCTGCTTTTAATTCTCCTCTGATAATATATTCATAGGCATGAATTATAGATAGTTGTTCATTAATTTCAGCTAATCTTTGTTGGGGAGAAGTTTTAGATGGAGCATAAAACATATAGCATGAAAAATCAAAGTCTAGAGGCCCCTCACACCTCCCTAAATTTGCATACGACTCGGATTCTAAAGCAGAGGATGAAGAATCTGAAGGTGCAAATTGATTCAAATGAAGATAATAATTGTCATCTTCAGAGGAAGATAAATCATCATTGGGGAGAAAGATAATCTCTCCTGGAGGATATTGACCCTATTGACAAAAGGATAGATAACACCAATCTGGTTCAAGCTTATCAGTGAATAAAGTAGCAAGATTGGGTTTAAACTTTTTCTTTGGAAATTTATTTTCCCAATGACCTTTCTTTCCACAAATGAAACATTTTTCTTTGTCTGTTGGTTCAGACCATTTTCTGACATAATCCTTTTTATGGAAAGGTTTTCTAAACTTTTTCTTATGACATTTATGAGTATTATGCTTATAGGATTTGTCAAGTTGAAACCTTGGTGCACTTGTGTAGAATACCTTTTTTCTTTTTTGAACAATGGTAGGATTCTTTTCCAAAATGTCCTATATTATAAGCACCACAACCCCAATTAGGAATCTTAGTGACATCTTTGTAAAAATCTAGGTGAATACATTGACTGGTGCTTTTAAAGTCTTTACTTACTCTCCTTTATAGGCAATGCTCTTGCCATGTTTCCATTATGTAG
>NWUY0300001064.1:27724-38206 GCA_004151065.3 Larix sibirica
TTATCCACTTGATGCGCCCTTCATGCATGAATTTAGGCCATGCAGAGTCAACACCACTTTCTTCTTCTGATTTAATTGAGGAATTGCATCAATTGAGTGCACAATTAAGTTTGTTGAATGTCGAAAGAGATCACTAGAAGGAAATTACATCCTCGCATCACAAATGACGCATTCCCATGGAAATCCATAAGAAATGATTGAAATAGGTAAAGGGTGAAGCATTTGAATATTGTAATAATCAATATGACACCATGTGGTCACTTAGAGAAAAAATAAATTAAATAAATAATTGAAAGAGGTTAAGGAATGCCACAATGAGTAGAAAGAATAAATTCAAAATTTGAAACAAAAAGTAGTCAAGACCAGGGGGATTAGCTGCTAATTTGATAACATGCATACCATGGTCTCCTTTGTACACCATGTATATTAGGGAACAATGGCTCCATATATAGATTGAATGACTTATATTTGATTTGAAAGGAACGAGAAATGTATTATATGGGATCTATTTACGAACATTCCTAAAAGAAGAAATTTGATTTACGAATTATATATACATAATTATTCATTGTTGGACAATAGTTTATGGAACCCAAATTATTTTGTGGGGGAAATCAATCTTAAGAATTTTTGTCCTACTTGCAAAATAATATTAGGAGAGCTCAAGAGATGGAGTCATATAAAGGGGAAGAACTCAATGCACCTTTATGGGTTCAACTGGAAACAACCACTATGGATGATATGGCAAGTGAAAGTAATTAAAAGGTTTTTTAATCCTCTCATAAGAGACATCATTGCCACTAAATAGTTTTCAAAAGTTGTTGAATTTATCGATTGTCATACCAAATAAATTGAAAATGTAGTTCAAAGTTGTTAGAACGGACGAGGGGAGATCACACATGAGTTCAGACAATGAGAAATCTACCCAATATCAATAATTCACTCTATATGAGCTGAATGTATATCAAAATTGTCAATGGATTGGGTTTGCATTGGTTGGGGATCAAGTTTAATTTTCCACTATTGTTATTTCCCATCGAGATTGGAGAAGTGATACGTCTCTCCATAAGGACATAGATAGAAGGAGAAGACAAATGATTATAGATTTGAGGGGTTTTCATTTAGCAGAGGTTTACATCCAATTCATTTTTTATGGACTCAACTAGGTTATCCACAATAAATTACATAAATCTCAATTTGATTATGATTTTGACTAATTCATTCCACAAGGGATGTGAAATATGCTAAGTTGGGGGGCATGATGATCCTAATAATTCCCCTATTTTTATCATCTATTTTGTCATGATTCTTCCTTAATATTAAACATTAAAACCCTTTCTTTCCATGCTTTGATGAAATTCATACAAGTTTACCGCCTTTGAGACATTATGCATTCATACTTGGAATTCATGTTCAATATATATTTTATTAAGATGAGAATAAAATGCATGAATTTACATGCTTGGAATTATTAGTAGTGTTCATTTTAGGTTACATGATTATGCCACTCCTCATTTTTGTAGGACTCGTTAACAACTGGAGGAGTTATGATTGTTATTTTTTTCTTTTTTGGGGAGCACCCTGAAGAGTTTCTCATTATAATGCATATGAGCTGTTGTGGAATCCTATTTAGATGCTATTGAGTTTACTACTTATTGAAGAGTCATGTGGTGTGCCCACATAGGAATCAAGTTTGATACATTATGCATGCATTCGAGATTTGAGGATTTTGTAAACATGTTCCTGTAAGATCATGAAAGTGCACACTTTCAAGATCCATGCTAATGAATTTATGAAGCAGTTGAACTACGACATATCTATTAGATTACTACCTCCTTTTGAGCAAGTTCTATATATTGTACCTTTCTAGGAGTGTTGTAGGGTCCTCCCATGGCTATGTTTCTCAAAAGATCTTATAGCATAATTGTCATCTACAACACTTTTTGAGAATATAAAACCTAGGGAATCTTATGAATTTTTCAAGGTATATGGTTACTCTTTACCTAATCGTACATGAATGCTTATTACATATAATACAAGAATTCATAGTACTTATAATTGTAGATTTTACAGGATCTAATAGAAGGGATGGAGACGACCTCATTAAGTGTAGCAGTTGATTCATAGCCACAAGATGGTGTAGGCAAAGGTCAAGGAGGTAGCGACGGTGGAAGAACTAGGCTTGTTAGAAGTTACAATTATGATGAGGTGTAGTGTATTGCCTACGTCTGCCCACTTCCTAGGTGATCATAGTGCAATATTTTTCTAGATGTTGGTCATGCTATTGAATATTGCCCAAATTTGATTGAGAAATAGGAAGCTTGGGCATGATAAAGTGTTTCAAATTTGGAAAAGTCTAATCCTCATGGAGAGACAAAGCCAAAAATCAACACCATCACTTAAGATGTGTTTGGACTGGAATAGATGTTGCCAATACAATATGAGGTAATATATAGAAATCTTGCCTAGGTGCACTAATATTTGATGCGTGCAAAAAATTATTTATTAAGGGATGCTCTCAAAATCATGTTTAAGAATATTTCTATATTTGCTAGCACACAAGTTGCGTAGAAGATTGTAGTTCCTATTACAAGACCCATATATGGTGCAAAAGGTTGTGGAAGAGTTCCATATGCGGAAGACCAAGATAATTCCATTAAAATTGCATTCTAATCATTTTGTTTATTTATTGATATCCTTGAACTAGATTGATTGATGAGAACGTTTCATACCTAACTCCATTGATTAGTAGGGGATGAAGAAGAGGATGCACTACCTGTTGTTGTTGATCTTCCAGAGAGACATTTTAAGAAGGGTAAAGTGGATAAAGAATATAATAGGGTGAGAATTTAGCTTGGATGCTTAGGTTGATGGGTATGCTATCAAGGATATAATGTCATATCTAGGGTTTGACATCAATTTTTTTTTGGGAGGCAATGGGAAGACCAAAGCTAGGGTATTTTCCTATTTAGTTGTAGCTGGTAAACTGATACCACATATTTCTTATTGGGAAATTGGAGAATGTGGAATATGGTTTGGTAGGAGTAAACATAATTATACATTGGGAAGTGGTTGTGATTGTGGATCAGAGAAACCCCTACCCTACTTTGATAGGGATACATTGGATTTTGACAATAGCATGCCATTATTGACTTAAAGAGTGATACCATGACATTTGAGGCTGATGGTACTAGAGTGATGCAACCATTAAATCCTTACCAAGGACTGCGATATATGGATCCTATTGAAGATGATTTTGAAGACACAATGCTTAATCATATTTGCAATTTAATAGTAGGAAGGAGAGATGACTATATTAACCCTATTTCAAGTGGTTCAATTATTTGGAAAATCAATCACTCTTTTGATAGTTATTTGGAAGAATAAATGTATCATTGGAAGTACTATAATCATGAGTTGTCTACTAGAAAGTGTGTTATAGTAAAGTCTATCATTTCATTGCTACAAAGTTGTGGGACCCTCATATATGATGGGATGGGAAATATGTAGTATTTATTGGATGCAATGGAATATAAATTTTAAGGGGAGCAACATATACCTACTTTGGATATGGTTATGAACTCTACACATATTGATTGGTGGGTTACACATAAGGAGAACCACACTTCATTGAATTTAGATGAACCAACAACGATCTATAGTTTTGTTTCCTCTGCCAAGTTCTAATGCTAGGACCTATCCTTAAACAACAGGGAAGGTAGGGTATTTAGTTTGAATTTTGGGTGGATAAATTATTTCACACCCTAGGTCCAATCCTTGAGCTTGATACTTACATGAGGAGTGTGGAAGGTAGACAAGAGAATGGGCTATGCTTCAAGAACATGTTTATACTACTTTATTTTATATTGGTAAAAATATTCAAATCACAACAACATTAATGCCCATTAAGGAAATTTTTTATTTTACCGATATGTTGCAACATCGGATCCCTACTAGAATTTTCCATGACACCATAAAATGGCCACTCTTAAGGATTAGATCAAGAGTTTAATGAATCACTTTGTTGTAGTAAGATACTATATGATGATGGAGATGTGGATGATATAGATGAGTTATGCCACTTTACTTTCTAGAAGTATGAATACTACAAATAACTATGGGATACCACTAAAGATGTAGTAGAAAATCTGTATGAATAGCTTGCAAAGTTGTGAAAGATCAATTTAGAGAGTGAAGAGAATCTCAAGGTTGATTTAGTTGGAGATTATTGGGACAAGTAGACTATGTTTGATATTGCAACAATATTGAAGGATTATGAGGATCTTTTTCCCTAAATATTTATGGAAATGAAAGGTATTAAAGGAGAATAGGGAGAAATAAAAATTGAGTTGCGGATAGATGCAAAGACAATCAAATGACGTCTTTATTGACTCAACCCGCAAGTCAAAGAGAAGGTAAAGAAGGAAATTGATTTCATGTTGATTTATATCTAAGGTTTCCTATGGATGAATAAGATGGTTTAGTCCTATAGTGATCAAAATTAAGAAAGGTATATATGACATTTAGGATTTTGTTGACTTTAGAGGTCTTAATTCTATATGTGTTCATGCCCCATTTCCAACAACTTTTATTGATGAGGTATTAGATCAAGTTGTAGGTAAGGAGGCATACTATTTTATTAATGGTATTTTAGGATATCACTAGGTTCAAATTGAAAACATGATAATAAGAATACCACCTTCATGATTGAATAGGGTTATTTTACTTATAAGATGATGTCTTTTGGGTTGAAGAATGCCCAGGTTGTTTTTTATTGCATTGTAATAACAAATTTCCAAGACTATATTCACAAGTTCTTAGAAGTTTATTTGGATGACGATATAGTATATAGATTATTGAAGGATGACATAACAATGTTGAAATTAATGTTTGATTGTTGAAAGTAGCTTCAAATTTCCCTCAATCCGAAGAAGTGCTTTTTTTCACACCTTTTGGAACATTGTTAAGATAAATTGTTTGCAAGGAAGGTGTACTGGTGGAGCCAAGTAAGTTAATAGTGATTCTGAATTTACAAGTCCTAACCAAAATTAAGATTCTATGCTCCACTTTGGGACACACTAGGTACTATAGGAGGTTTATCCACAACTATGTGTCCATCATATAATCAATGGAGAAGTCGTAATACCCTAGTCCCAATCCTCTGGATGCTATACTTTTGATATTAAATTTGTTTTAAAATGCTCCACATAAACAATATTTTCATACCATGAGGTAGAAATATCATGTTAATTGTAAATAATTGTGGGTATGGAAATTTTGCAATTAATAAAACAACCAACACTTACTGAGCATGAGCACCTAAAGGGGCTATGATACCACAAGAGGGGAAATATGAGGGAGCCTAAGGGTATGTTAATGTGCCTTATACATTTTTCCAATATCAAACCCATCACTCAATTATCAGGTTGCACCTATCATATTGTTTGAATGGAGAAAAATATAGTGGAGTCAACCATTTTAGAGAGCTAGTTTTGGGGAGAGGTGTAATGAAGAGAAAAATAGTTTTGAACTTGAAAATAGAAGACTACCATAATGCGAAACATGATAGGCATGAAATGAATCCATTAGAGCCTTAGAATGAGCCATCAACCAAGAGAAACTTTGCTGGTAGTGAATGGACACAAATCTAAATCAATTTTATGCCACACTAAAGGGTACTAGAGGGAGATAATTCTAAAGGACTGTTGAGTAGAGAAAGAAGAGCCTCTCCTTGTGTTGTAAGGGCATGTATTGTGGGAAAGAGCAACTAGTCCAATTTAAATCTTCAGTAGTAGATCAATTTGAAAATTCTTTTCCTGTTTTGAGTAGAGAAACTACCTTAAGTTTTCTACATAATTCCTTCTTCACCCTGCTGATATCATAACTTAGCTAGGGGGAAATATCTCATATTATCTATGGTTGGGTGGAAATATCTCATTATTATTCAAGTTGGTGGTATTCAACATTCAAACAAGATAAGTATATCTTCATTATTTTGTAATTTTCTAGTTATGTTATGAATAATAACTCTTCTTTGGCTTATTGTTTGTGTTATTGCTATGAATAGGATGTTATTTTGGAAATTATTACACATTTCTTTATTTGTTTGTGGTATATTATTTCATCCATTTTCATAGTTAGGGGGTTAAAATATTTGCATGGGTATCCAAAATACTCAATCTTTGAAGGAGCTATGCTATCTAGGTTCTTCCCTGTTGAATTACTTGGTCAATGCAAGACTTTTTCTCTCATATGTACAAATTGAGCTAAGAAAAATTATGTACTGCTCCGGCAGTAAATAGATACCAAAGTTGACATATATCAAAAGAATTTCTATTTCAAACCTTTATGGAATGAACAAATTCTATATCAATTTCCTTATCAAGAATGATTTAGCATGAGCTATACTTTATAACAACTTATGAGATGTTGTAGATTAACATAAAAACCTAGAGGGTTTGGTTTTTGACTTTAACTAGGATCCACATAATGGATTTAATATTTGCAATTTTCTTCATAATTTATCTCAATGTGACACAAGGTAGATTTTACTTGGCATTAATTCCATAAGTTGTTCAACTATAGGTGTATATTCAATTTTGGAAGCCGTTAAGAATGTTTGGATCATGAACAACATTTAGTTTGTGCCATCGATGGATGCATTTTTGTTTTATAAATTAAGATTGTGTCGGGGTCTCAACATTCCACAAATCATCCGATAGTGAAAATCACACACATAGATATAAGATTAATCCAATGCACAAACAACTAGAAGAGAAACTGAAGTGTCGAGGTGATTAAACCCACACGTAGAAATATTATTTCAATAATGTACACATTTTAGATCATATAAGCCATGCATATGATGTGTATAAACCCCACGTGCATATGATAGTTACACAACACTCAAATATGTATTAAAGCACAATGCACATGGGATGAGTTAATAACAAATAAAATGCACAGAGGAAAGGAACCCATGTGCACAAATACAAAACCCATGCAAAGGTAGAGATATGAAAGGTAAGTGCATAGGATTCATGAACAAATATGCACAAGTTTGGTCTCAAATTCTATTTCTAACCAAAGAACCATGGAGAATACAGTGTCTGCACTGCAACATGTCACCCAAGTTCATTTAGCATCACAAACAACAAATATTAGATTATTAAAGCTCTTGTAAATTGCCTTGTCAAATCCCATTAAGCACACAAATAAGGTAATTTTGGGATTGATAGGCATGGCAATAACATTTCTAATTGTGTTGTTCAAAGCGATAATCATGGCATTATTGTGCGTATATTTACAAAGAAATTACCAGTTAGACAGTTGATGTCATTATAATGGAGTTGAAGGAGAAAGAAAAAATCTTCTAAAGAATATCAAGTCCGTGTGATGGGAAAAAAGAGGTCAATTGTCATTTTGGGAATATAAAAAATTACAACCATGAATAGGTTCACCTCAAAAGAATTGAACAAAATATTGATGGTTCAACTAAATATATATGAAGAAATTAGGAGGCTTTGCTTCCATTAGAAAATCACTATGTTAGTGAATATAAACTCAATGATAAAAGGTTACTCTTTAGGTTTTCTTTAGAACAACTTTGAAAAATGGAAAGGGTAGCCATAGACAAGGGATTGGGTTCGAAAATTTTTCCATAGGGGGATTTGGGGCGGAAAAAATGTTAGATTTCTTGACTACAAAGGAGAGATAAAGGGGGGGTCTGGTGAAATATTTCTCCTCGGTGAGAACTCGAAGCTCTAAAAAGAAGTTGGTAGTTGAGGTGTGTCTGTAACTAACTGAAGGGTTTGTTTCGAGAGGTCCGAGGGAAATTAGAGCATAGAAGGCCCTTTCCATGGAAAATAAATGATATCACTATCCTTAAACATTAGGGGGGTGGGAGGGTGTCCCAAATTATTATCCCTTAGAAGAATCCTCGAGGTGGTTCAACTAGATTTAATTTTATCCATGAAACTATGGTGTGTGGGTATAAAGCTAGGGGAATTTTTGCTAAATTACTGGTGGATTGGGATTTTTGTACATTTGACTNCCTTGTGGTTTCCCCGAGAGAAATATTGTGTTCATTGTGTTCTTGTTGTGCTTGTATTTCTTTCAGTGATAGATTGTTTAATGTTATATGCTAAACAAGTAAAAACTAACACGAATGATGCTTTGTTTGGTCTTCTTCTAGCTTATAGTCCAAAATATTTATTTGGGACCTATTTAATATGTGCATAGGTCCACTTGACATTTATCATATTTCTAATTCTTTAGAGTATGCATTCATTCTTTCTTTAGGGTTTCCATGCCAGGCCACCTGGAACTTCATCATGCAAAGGACCCTCCTCCAAATATGTAGAACATGCCTTCAATAAAGTATCGTTGCCCAAATGCTTCAAAGGTGGAACATGCCTCCAAATATGTGGAATATGCCTCGAATAATGTATAATCCCCTATAATATCATTGTAATATGATTTAAATGGATTTCTGCACAAAAGATCCCTCCTACAAGGAAGTGGACTCTTGATCAAGCAACCAAATTACTCCATTGACATGGAAGTCTCCTCATCAGCTGGCTTGCTTTGGTTGAACAAGTGTTTCCACTGGCACATGGCCTCATCCAAGCTTTTGGGGTTCTTGTTCTAGCCTCTTTTCTTGCCGCTTGTTATGTTTTTGGGCATTCTACGAGAGAGGGCATTTGATTTCCCATGTGTAGGGAATTCTTGTTTTAGTTGTATTCGACTCCTTAACTTGCCATAAATCATGCTTTGGACCTCTAATATGGTAGGGCTTTCTTGTCCTAGGGATCCCTTTCTCAACAATCCCAAGTGTGCCATTATGGAATCCCTAGTGCAATGTGCCTCCAAAAGTCTCGATTAAACAATAACTGCTACTGAGCTCCAAGGGTCTTCTATTGTGCTTGGTGAGAGAAGAAAGGGCCATGAAAATGCAAGATGAACCATGCATTTCCAAGGGGTAGCAATCCTTATTTTGACAATTTCATTGCCTATTGCCAATTGCAAGCTATTTATTTTACATATTGGATGTGCGAAAAAATTAATAATTTTGGCACAATTATGTACCATTAATAGACATAATGGTAGTTATAGAAGTATACCTAGAAACAAGAGAAAGGGTTTCATCATAATCAACTACCTTTGTTTGAGAGAACCCTGACGCTACGAATCTGGCTTTGAATTTCTCGGTGCTCCGACCAGCTACATGCTTTATCGTGTACAACCATCAAGAATCAACTACTAACTTCCTAATTAGTCCTAGAAGAATTTCCCACACACCATTACTGATTATGTAGTTGTAATCCTTTATCATGGCATCCTGACATGCTTGTTTTGTGTTTACATCTTGAAAGTTGGAAGGTTCTATCTCTAGAATGGAAAATGTCATCCATGGACCGTCATGTTTTATGAGGGCTTGATCTAGTATTGAAGACCTTGTTTCAGCAGGTTGCATTTGGAGGGTTTATGGATTGATGGAATGTTTGGCATACTTCTAGTTTTTTGATCCTTCATACATACACTTTCATTTGGTTCCACATTGGCACATCACATGGATTTCATTGCTTATTGCCTATTGGTAGGTTATTTGAGGAGAGGAGCCTCGTTTGATTACTTCCATACTCATTTGTGGAGTGCCTGGTCTATTGATTGGATTCTTTGCCACTTGGTTGCATTCACATAGGATATAGTGCATGCATTGAGTGGAATAACCATTAACTAAGGGGCTCCAAGGTGGTTTAATACATGTTTTGAGGATCACTCCACTTTTGTTGCACGTTTTCGTAAGAATGCTCAACGTTTGGCCCATGTTATTGAGTTGTTTTGATGGTTTTGGCTAGTGGATGTATGTTGTGACACATGGTTTTGGATTTTTTGGCTTATTTTGGAGCGCTCCACCTTCGAAGGCACATATCTCTAGGGTGCTCATGTTGGGAGGTTCATTGGTTTGTTGGATGGATGAGTTTGTGGCATTTATTGGGGAGCATTGCACTAGTGCACACTTATCTAGAGCATCCCAATTCTTTGAAGATTTTGGAAGTTGGAGTTGGTCAAATTGCTCATGCCTTGAGGGTGCCCTAGCTTTAAGGAGGTAGTTATAACTACCATTGCCCACATTTGCATGCTTATTGAAGAGGTTATGGACCTGATTCATGGAGTGCCCTAGATGATTTGTTTCGTTTTGGCATCTCTAGGTCGTTGACTCTCATGTAGTGGAGCGCTCCCTTAATCATTGCATCATAGCATACTTATGGAGGCATAACTACAATTTACATATTTATCAAGGATGCCCAACTTTGGAGATGTAATTTAATATTTTTTATGGTACCAAACCCTCCTCTTTGAACAAATTCCACGAGTACACTATCCTTGAGGCATTTTGTTAGTTTTTCAGAATTTCAATCTGATCTAGGATCTTAACTGAGAGAATAACATGTACAGCATATCAAATCTACATTGTAA
>NWUY0300001064.1:66566-78755 GCA_004151065.3 Larix sibirica
ATGCATGCAAAACCTCCATGGATTGATAGCCCTTGTCAAGTCGTTTCCAACGGTAGGCGGAACGCCATGTGGTTCCTCAAGGTTGAAGAGATATTCCCTCTTGAAGATAAAGCCTCGAAGTTATGGTCAAGATGCCCCTGGTCAAAAGAAAGACATGCCGATTCCAGTTAATAAAAATATTAGTCAAATTATACTATATTTTTGTATCATAAGAATGACAGGTTGGCCTAAAATGTTTGTCTTGGTTGGTGTAAATATAAGGTCGATCCTTCTTATTTTGATAAAAAAAATTAAAGATGTGATCTCTGAGGTTAGACACAGGTGCAGGAAGGTCTGAGACAACGAAATTTCAGGGAGCTGAAATTTTAGGGAGCCGAAATTTCAGGGAGGCTTAGAATGAAATCTAGTGGAGAATCCTTGAAGGAATAAATTTGAGCTCTTTTATGGGTACAATAAATCTATTTACGACAATATGACTGCAGTTAGATCATCCTCTCCCATGATAGAGATTGGGTATTGATTGTGCAAAGTTTGTATTGCTTGTACTATGTGATCTGAGTATGCATTGTTTGAGACTGTTCAAGCAATATCAAGTATGAATATACTGAGTTGTGTAAAGGATAGATTTGAAGGAACATTGTTGAGCATTCCTGAGAACATGTTGGACAATCCTGTTGGTTGAGTTTGTATTGTGACTTGGAGCGGATTTGAAATAGCTTTTGGAAAATCCTATCTTCATAGTGTAGAGAATGAAACTTGATTTGAGTATTGGTAAGGACGAGTTGTAGGACAACAAGAGTTCATATCTATAAAGCAATCAAGACAGTTTGATAGGGTTCATACCAAGAGCAATTGAAGTAATATTGATTGTGTAAGATAATACAAGGATAGTAAGAGTAAAGGAAGATTTTAGTATTGTCTTAAAACAATGTACAACATGTTTGTATTAGGAAGAAGTGCAACAAGTAGTTTTCTTAAGTTAAAGAGTACAAGAAGAACCATTGACAACACATTGAAGAACATATATTGTAGGGTGTTGAAGCATCCTTGTCAGTAAGAGATGACATAAACCTCAGGGGTTGTGGCCTCCTTCTAGTTGGAGCTGGAGAAGCAGGGTGCAATAGCATCCCTTCAATTGAAGTTGAAGAAACAAGGAGGTTGTAGCCTCCCACAAGTTGTAGGTAGTGAATATAGGCGATTGAAGTCTCCTCAATTTGATGTAATCCTTCATATGGTTTTTATTAATATGTTATATTAAGTTTTCCATAAACATCTTGTGTACTCTCTTGTTGATATTGTTTTGATGCATATGATTATACTAGTTTTTTGATGAAGTGAACTTGTTATTGAAATAATAAATAAAAGAAGAGAAATAGTAAATTTGGAAGAGATACTGATTCGCCCCCCCTCTTAGTATCTTGGTGTGTTCAACAATTGGTATCAAAGCCATCCCTTCATACAAGTATAAACAACTTGAAGGAGATCCTAGAACACACAATGGATGACGTAGTGATTCTCCCTAAGAATGGGGCACCAATGTTCTTTGGGAACAAGTATGCATTTTGGATAGCAAGAATGAAGGTGTATCTCATGGCAGTAGGATGTGACATATTGAATTCAGTTGTCGATGGTTATACTCCACCTGAGAAAGTAAAACCTACAACACATAAGCATGTTAGGAAGAACAATTCTATGGCAATGGAAGCCATATTGGACGGGTTATCAGATATTGTAAAGAAGAAGATGGGACAATGTACCTCAACAAGAGAACTATGGCTCAAGCTGGAATATTTCTACTCAAATAAGGTAGTGGTTGAAGATCGTGAACTAGAAAATAACTCCTGAAAACTCGAAGTTCACTACCAAGATCAAGAAGATGAGGATGAAGATGGTGACAAAGGAATAATGGATGAAGAAGTCAATTCCATCGAAGATCTGGCATTCAACAACCATAAAGGTAAGAATCCTGTTGAAAACTCTTTTTTGCAATAAGTTGGAAGATAATGCTAGTTGTTCTTATGAGAAGGAAGAAGATGAAGAAGGTTTTGTGGACCTTGAGGTTGAACTTATAGCAACACTAGATGAGATTAATGACCTAGGAGAGATTAACAAGAAGCAATTCGAAGAAATCAATGAACAAATAGCTCAATTAGAAGGAAGAGAAGGTGAGATTAGCAAACTAAAATATGAAGTTTCCTTTCTCACCAAGAAAATTGAAGGATGCATTTCTCAAGTTAACTTGTAAATCCAGGTAGTCAGTGCTCTTGATAGAGTCAAGGAACTTCAAGTAGAAACTAAGTTGATGGAACAACTCCTGGAAAAAATTGAAAAAGAAAGAACTCGAGATTCATTCATTGAAAGAAGAATTGGCAAAGGCAGCCAACACCAAATTGAAATTCAAAAAGGGCACTGAAGTCTTGGATGATATTTTAAGTTATCAAAGATCATCTTCTAACAAGTCTGGACTTGGTAATGTCTGTAAGACCGTCTCAACTCCCTTATAATAGGATCATATTCACTCCCAGGACAACATAAGAGCATGCTAGAACTCCCAAAGGTCAAGGTCTTCATTACCAAACAAAGTAAATAAGAGTACACCATTAAAATGGAATCAAGAATTCATGTATGAAGTTTCATTTAATGGTTATTGCTTTGGTCATAAAGCCTTCAATTGTAAGTTCTGTATAAGAAGAAATTATGGAGAATACAAGAGCATGATTATATGTTGGAAACGCAAACATGTTGGACACAGTGCAAAATTTTGCTATACATTGAGATGCTACAACTATAGCACAGTTGGTCACAAAGCCCAAAACTGCAGAGTATCAAGAAATCTTTCAATCAATAAAGGTGCCTCATGTAAGTCTATGAAGGTATGGAAGAAAAAGGAGAACAAAGAAATGTGTCTCCATACTTCTCAAAGGAGAAATATTCGCAAGAAAGAAGAAGTGGTACATTCAAAAGTTTGGAAGAAGAAGATAGGTGACGATTAAGAGAAAAAAGATGCAGAGAATCCTACTATTGAAGTTGTTCAACCAACTCAAGAAAGAGGTAATAAATCCAAGTACAAATAACTCCCAATAGTTATGAATAATGAAGTTAATAGAAGAACCCCAATATTATTGTGATCAACAATCTTTTTTTTTCATAAAGAACAGTGACAAAGATCAACTTCAGAACAAGCTCTATCAAGCTCCCATTGGTATCTTTGCATGAAGAGGTAGTGTGGGCAAGTGGTAAAAGAGAGCTACTGAAAAAAAGAGAGTAAAAAAACGTACTGAAGAAGGCTTGAAGAAGCCCAAGAACATATGACTACTTGAAGAGCTATCCATGGGAAATCAAGTAAACCAAGTACATCTTATGACAGTTCGATATTATGAAAGGAACCTTTGTAGCTCTAAAACTGTGAGTACTAACTTATAGAACCTGTGATAGGCCTCAAGTATAAAAGGCAATCTTTAGATGAATTCCTGACTTGGGAATTTGACTTATGAAGAAAGGAGGATGTGTTATCCTCAGATTTTGGTTTGGGTCAGCAAAAGAGACATTGTTTGAAAATATTATCTCTTTATAAAATCAACAAAATATCGTTGTCACCATTGATGGAGACTATCCTTGAATACCCAACAATTTGAGATGATAAAGAGGATCTGAATGGAAACAACATTCCACCCCTGTGGAAATTAGCAGATTTGAGGTAGTATAAAGCAACAATATAAAGGCATAGTATGGAAACATTAGCAACATTTATGAGGGAAATATAACCATCTTATAATTTTAGTTGAAGAATGTCCTTCATGAGAATCGTACTTAGCATATTCACTAGCATATATTACAACAAATCTCGACTAGCATTTGATGGAAAATTATGACAAGTAGAAGACTCCAAAAGTACATTTGAAGAGCAAAATTGTTGAATTGATTGTTATCACGGTCACATGGACTATTTGAAGAGAAAACCTTGATAGCTATGCATAGTAGATTCCTCTTGGGGTGTTTGTTGTTGGTTGACAGTCCCAAGACTAGCCCTGGCTATGTGAACACTTGAAAAGGTACAACTCTAGGACTGTATGAGAAATCCAGATCAGGCTGAATTAAAAAAAATGATGGAATCATGAATCAGGCTGGTAAAGAAGTTTGTGATGCTCCGGAACCTATTAGACGATGTTGAAGCCCCACGGACACTTAAAATTGGTCAAGAACCTCTAGCAGACTTTATGGACAATCATTAAAGTTGCCACAATGTGTGAGGATTGTTAGAGGACTATTTTGGATAGTCATAAAGAGGATTTAGATATATGTCCATAGCAATTTTGAAAGAAGACCTACAGTAGATCCAAAGAAAGACTTTGATTGAAAACTAGTGCATGCTTCTTGACTGATTTTGGACAAAGATTGAAGTCAAACAACCGTTTATGGACATGTACTCCTTTGGCGGACAACCAATATGACAACAGACTTGTGAAATACATCAGAGGTTCTGCAGTTTTGAAGGCCTGATTAATAATAATTAAGGATAGTATGCTCTGTTGGGTTTTTCTTCAAAGGCACGTATGATTGTTAAGGACATATCTAAGGAACAATCATTGATGACTGGTTGAAGTGAACAGGTACACCACCTTGAGAAATATTAAATCATGATGCAAGTTCGATCCACATATGCTAAAGGTCACTGCAAATAGAGGAAGTCGAGGTCAACATTAGTATGCATATCCTTAGGAGGAGAGTTCTTGAAAAGGGGAGAAGTGCACAATAAAACACAAGGCATGCTAGAAGTCAAGGGCATAAACAACTTGGTTGAAGGTATAAGGTAAACAATGGTTCATGTAGAAGATAAGATAAGAGTTGTTAATGACAAGGATCATCAAGGCATAAATATAGCATACTTTAATCTCTGAAGTCATCAATCGTGACAACAACTAAATGAATATTATGCAGAGTATGCAAGGGAAGACTCAAGGCAAGTTTCTTATGAAGGTTTATGATAGAGAATAAAGGCAAGTTGAAGATCAATTGATTGTGGCACCTCATTGAAAAGAATATAAGCTCAGTCCAAAGGGGAGCAAGTCTATCAATTAGTCAAGAAGACGTAGAAGCTTATGAAAGGTAATAACGATCCTCGTTGGCAAACTATAAGTATTAATCAAACTCTGCATGGTTCTCTTGCATGACATGAAAGGTTGGAAGGATGAATTGCATACCTTCTTGAAGTCAATATGATGCGTGGACATGACCTGAAGTGGGAATTGAAATAAAATATTAGCTTAGTCAAAAGTTGCACATGACTTAAGAAATGTTGACTGACATATGAAATGTGTGAACATGAATAAGAGAGCAAACTGCATGATGTTGCATTGTGTGAATGATGAAAATCAACAAATATGCCCTTTAATCATTTGAAGTCTTTAATGAAAAGGTACAATCAGAGGGTGAATGTACTACTACATAAGTACTGAACAAATCCGAAGAGCATTTATTGCATAGTATCGTGCCATGATTGAGACAAGTAAGGTCTCAAATGTTATGAAGTATTGATCCATAATAGATTCAAGGGGAGTATGTAATGTTTGAAGATCAAATTATTCTTGCCAAGTGTATCTAAGTTAAAAAAAAATACAAGCATGTTCTCAGGGGAAGTAGCATAAGATCAAATATCAATCCATCAACCCTTTGTCATTAATGTCAAAGGGGGAGAAAGTTGAAGATGAGTTGCCATCAACGACAAAGGGGGAGATTGTCGATGCATTAATGATGCATGGTTTCCATTGATGTCAAAGGAACCATTAACGACAAAGGTCACGATGAGGTCATATGTGACATCAGCAAGAGTGATGACAAGGAAAACATGATAATGACATGGCAAGCATAGTTCGGTGATGATGTTGTGGCATGCAATGATGCATGGGTGTCATTTCCTGATGTGGCATGAGATTGATGATATGACATATGGCATGCACAATGACATGGTTGATGATGTGTTCATGTGTGATCAGGTTGCAGGATCATTGATGATGTTTAGATACATAATGAATCCATTGTTACTCTCAGGTTGTATAGACATAGATGCCCCAGAGGTATGGTCAAGAAGCCTTAAAGCTGCTTGAAGAAAAAGTGTATGAAGGACATTACAAATGCATGCAAAACATCGATGGATTGATATCTCTCGTCAAGCCATTTCCAATGGTAGGTGGCACGCCATGTGGTTCCTCATGGTTAAAGAGATATGCCCTCTTGAAGATAAAGCCCCAAAGTTATGGTCAAGATTCCCCTAGTCAAAAGAAGGACAAGTCGACTCCAATTAATAAAAATATTGATCAAATTAATACTATATTTTTGTATCATAAGAATGATAGGTCGGCCCAAAAAGTTTGGCTTGATTGGTATAAATATAAGGTCGGTCCTTCTCATTTTGATCAAAAAATTTGAAGATGTGATCTCTGAGGTAAGGCATAGGTGCAAGAAGGTCTGAGACAACGAAATTTCAGGGAGCCGGAATTTTAGGGAGCCAAAATTCCAAGGAGCCTTAGAATGAAATCTTGTGGAGAATCCTTGAAGGAATAAATATGAGTTCTTTTATGGGTACAATAAATCTCTTTACAACAATACGACTGCAATTAGATAATCTCCTCCCATGTTAGAGACTAGGTATTAATTGTGCAGAGTTTGTATTACTTGTACTCTGTGATCTGAGTATGCATTGTTTGAGACTGTTCAAGCAGTCTTAAGTCTGAATATATAGAGTTGTGTAAAGGACATTATTGAAGGACCATTGTTGAGCATTCATGAGAACATGTTGGACAGTCCTATTAGCTGAGTTTGTATTGTGACTTGGAGTAGATTTGAAACAACTTTTGGAAAACACTATCTTCATAGTGTAGAGAATGCAACTTGATTTGAGTAGCGGTAAGGACGGGTTGTAGGAAAACAATAGTCAAATCTATAAAGCAATCAAGACAATTTGATAGGGTTCAGACCCAGAGCAATTGAAGTAATATTAAATGTGTAAGATAGTACAAGGACAGTAACAATAAAGGCAAATTTTAGGACTGTTTTAAAACAATGTATAGCAAGTTTGTATCAGGAAGAAGTGCAACAAGTATTTTTCATGAGTTAAAGAGGACAAGAAGAAACATTGACAAGACATTGAAGAACATATACTACAGGGTGTTGGAGCATCCTTGTTAGTAAGAGTTATTAGAAACCTCAGGGGGTTGTATCCTCCTTCTAGTTGGAGCTGGAGAAGCAGGGTGTAGTGGCATCCCTTTAGTTGGAGCTGAAGAAACAAGGAGGTTGTAGCCTCCCGCCAGTTGTAGCTGGTGAATATAGGAGATTGAAGTCTCCTCAATCTGATGTAATCCTTCATATGGTTTTTATCAATATTGTATATTGTTTTCCATAAACATCTCGTGTACTCTCTTGTTGATATCGTTTTGATGCATATAATTATACCGGTTGTTTGATGAAGTAAACTTGTTATTAAAAGACCAAAAATAAAGAATAGAAATAGTAAATTTGGAAGAGATATTGATTCATGCCACCCTCTCATTATCTCGGCGTGTTCAACAAAAACAATTTATTTTTAAAATTTTGAATATTTTCAATCACATATATTTTTAAATTTCCATTGGAGCTTTTCTTATATACATTTTATTTTTTATGTTTTACTCATAATACCTATTATGAGGAAATCCTTTTCCACTTCGCCTCATTTTAAGGATGGTACCAAGGTTTAAGAGTAAATTAGATTCTTCAAGGCACAAGGCCAAGTCAACAATGCTTATGAGGATCCCAACAATTGGTTCAACAATTTTTAGCTCATGAAGAGTCCATCGATTAGTCCATGCATGTCTTGTTGGGGATTTGAACCTAGGCGAGGAGTATAACTTCCTCATAACCACTCAAGTTAAACCCATATGACATTTTCTTACACACACATATTTATTTTTTAGTATTTAATTTCATGTAATGTGTTTCCTTGGTAAACCTACTTGGTACTACCTCTCATTTCAAGTATGGTACGCAGGGTAAATTGGAATTGGTTACGAGCCTTCACGACAAACATCTCCACTGAAGTGAATGATCATGGTTTAAAACCTTGGAAGAACTTAGCCCTTCCTTGGTGTTAGTTGTGTGTTAATCGACTAAGTGCATGAGTCCACGATGTGAATGGATTTAGCTTAACACCATTGTGTCAGTTTTAAAGTAATTCACTAGAAGAGTTGGCTATGCTTCGCTACAAACATCACCACTATTATGTTTTTCGTTTCATTGTTGCAAATTTTATTCATATTTTTAAGAAGATATAAATATCAAGGATGTACCAATGATTGGTTAAGTAAGAGTCACACTATAGAAAGTATAAATCTATAATATTAAATTCGTTAACTCTACGGTCCATAATAACATCTTGGAATTTTTTTCCAAATGTCAACAATACAATTTAGAAGTTAAGTTGTTTACAATGAAAGATTGAGTTTATTTTTGTTGGATATGATTTATAAGATGGCATGACTATTAAATTCCAACAATGCTTCCTTCTTTTGAAATTAATTTAGATGTGGTGTGGTGATCGAACAAAAACATTTTTAATTTTGATTAATCATCATTTTAATAGTCAAAACAATTTTTCCAACACTTTAAAAAAAAAATAAAGTCTATTTAAAGATTGCATTGAAGGATGCCGTAGCATAGTTGAACATCTAGAAAATACAAAATGGGGAGGAGCCAACAACAATTCCACAAAGATCATGTTCTTGTCAAGCTAATGTATATTTTCCTATAAAACCTAGTGACTAATTTTACATAACAAAATAAGGTTATGTTGATACTTAGTATCCCGATAACGAATCCTACAAGCAATAAGCCATTACAAAACATATTAAGAGACAAACATGTTTAGCCTAATTAGGAGGGTTTGCTTCCATCTCGTCCATCTCTAAGTCATCTTGGGACTGGAAAACTGTTTCCTCTTCATTTTGTGCCACTGGAAGGGAGCCCATTGATATATGATTAAAAACAACATAGGAGGAGCCTTTACTAAGATCTTAAACCATTACTCTCAACCTAGCACATTCCTCTTCAAGATTTTGAATTTATTTTATTTTCCTACGACAATATGATACTCATTATTATTGCATTTTGATGCTCAAGCTTGTGGGTCTTCGTCATGACTGAAAAAATGGGGGCATTGTTGCATTTGATAAGGTCCTCCTATTGGCAAATGAAACTCCTTAACTCTTGAATGTCTCGGTGATGGGTAGGATGATTGTCATCCATTCTACAAGCTTGAATGCCCCCCTCGGTTGAGGTGAGTTATAATACCCATAATTGATAGTCAAGAAGCCATGACCCCAATAATGAAGTGCCCGCAGGTTTTAGAGAAACCACTAGCCTGCTCAAATTATCAAAGTTGATCCAACTACAAATTCAAGAAGAGAGATGGCCTATGGTAGACCCACGAAACACAACTTCCACGAACCATTGTTTGTAAGGAAAGAGACATAGGAACAAGGGGAATCTAGACACTAAACCAACTGCATGGAGAGCCGAGGGAAGGCTTGAAACTTTACGAGGTTGATCATCGAAAACACATGTAGAGTGAGTTGTGGATCAAAATCCCAACTAACTAGTGCATGCAATAATAAAACCACAAAAAGAAGGAGCAATTGGGCTTGAATCCCACTAACCTAAGGGGATATGTAGTTTGAGACCAAGCAGGTTTAACCACCAGCTACCACACACAAGCTTGGTTGAGGGACGAAATCCCAAATACGTTTAGAGTAAATGAAGACATCCTTTGATAATTTGAGTCGAGAATAGATTGGAGCATGTGTGAAGGTTGGGATTTCCTAAATGCCTCATTCCTCAATCTATTGTGAACATTAATACCATTGCAACATGGTCTTCCCATGGATATATTCACATGCTTGAGGATTAATTAAGAATTCATGAGATTTAATGAGAATAAGGGGATGGGGCTAAAGTTTTACGCCCCATCATTTTTTTAAATATGCCTTCATCCAATCTTGTAGCTATGTTGGCGAGATGATCAACGTTGGAGTTGAGGGAACACAAAATGTGAAAGAAGAACATCCTCAACCCAATGCATTTCTTGTTGGATTCTCTTAACGATTTGGGTAAGAGCTTTATCCTCAGGGAAAGACTTGTAGTGCATATGTTGTATGATCACAATGGAGTCTCCAAATACCATAAGTCTATTAACTCTTTATGGAGAAGCAACTTTGATTCCTTGTAGGAGTGTATATGCCTCTACATGGTTGTTGGAGGCTTTCCCTAAACCCCACAAGTAGCTGCTTTGTTGAGTTCCTCCAAGATTGATTAGGGAGCCCCTCATACTTATCGCCCCTTATTTTTCCAACATTGTTACATATAAAAATAAAACGAATATTATTAAAATCAATATTTTAGAGCCTTCATATTTTCAAACTTTGTTGCCTTACAAGTTTGGAAAAATTGCTGATGGATTTACCTACGTTGGCTTCCATCTTAAGCCAAATGGGTATTTGATTAAAGACTGGGATTGGCTGCTCAAAAAGTTCGAAAATAGAATTTCTAACTGGACATATCGCCTACTGTCTATCGGAGGCAAACTTACCCTGGTTAAGTCTGTGTTGATGGGTACCCCGGTTTATTGGTTCTCATTACTGTCAGTTCCATGTTCCGTGATCAATTCCTTGAAGAAGACTCTTTTTAACTTCTTATGGACGGGTGGACTGAAAAAAACTAGTCTTTCGATGATTGGTTGGGAAAGAATTTCTTTACCCATGATGCTGGGGGATGGGGAATTAAGGACTTATCAGTGTTTAGTGAGGCCCTCCTTTGAAGAAGTTTGTGGAGAGCAATTTTGGCAGCTCGCTCTGGACACGGGTATTCATCCAAAAATATATCAAGTTGAGATCCTCACATGGTTAAGGATCGCCCAGAAAGAAGGTGCGGGGGGTCTCTCCAATTTGGAATGGTTTCATGAAAGTATGCTGTTGGCTTGCTTTTGAACTGTGCTGGAAAGTGGGAAAGGGAATGAAGTTGCTATTGGCGTTGATCCTATTCTGGGAATGAGGGAAACATATAAATTATCTCTAATCTGTTAATGCTTTGAAAGATGCGGGTCGTTATACTTTGAACTCAGTTGCAAAATATAATTGGAATGGTTATTGGTGTAATGATGTAGATTGCAGCTTCCTTCAATTTAGCACAGGAATGGAATATTACACACAAGCCTTAATGCTGCTGGATCCGTCTAAGTACTGAAGAGATGTGGTGGTTTGGGGTGGCAATGAAGCCACTGGTGAAGTGACTGCTAGCACTGCATATAGCTTGATTATCAAAAGGAGATGCATATACCCAAACCATTGGTGGTATAAGAAAATTTGGCATTGGTACATGCCACAAAAACTTGAAATGCTTCTATTTGGTTTGTGTTACAGGACCGGTTGAAGACTTGGGACTAATCTTTCCTTTATGGGTTGGATAGGCCCTAGTCAATGTATATTGTGCAGGTGTAATATTGAATCTGCTACACATCTGTTTGTGGAATGTTCTTTTACCTTAAAATTATGGGAGAAAATTATCAGATATTTGATATTAAAGAAAGATGGACTGGTCATAATGTTGACTCCTGTCTGAAATTATGGATGCAGAACTGAAAGAACATCTGACATTACCGTTTTCATTTGTTGGGTTGTGTGGGGGGTGAGAAATAAAGCTACTTTGAGGATTCCAACCATATTTGGAAGGCTCATACAACACGTTGTCAGCCAATATATGAATTATCAGAAGGAGATGAGCCATGGTTCAACGGGACATTGGGAAATTTGAACATGTGGTTACTGAGCCTGTATTATTTTTGATGGAGCTGCCAACTTGGGTAATTGTGGAGCAGGTGGGGTTATTCATATCAGTCAGGATTACTATTTCACAATTAAGATGAAATGTGGAAAAGGTACTAATATGAAGGCAGAACTGTTAGCTTTATGGTGTGTTGCACGAGTGGCTAACCTATTTGGTTTGGTGAATGTTAAGATTTTTGGTGATTCTAGAGTTACCATTAAATGGGCTCGGGAGGAGTTTGATCAAGATTTTGAATTTGGTTGGTTGGTGCAATAGAGTGAAGGAAGAACTTAACAGTTTTGGTGCGGTCACACTGGAACACATCTTCAGAGAATTTAATTC
>NWUY0300001066.1:75373-88096 GCA_004151065.3 Larix sibirica
TCAAGTTCTAATTGTTATAATTTATTTCTTTTCAAAACTGTTGATCTATGTTTAAAAACTGGGTGTTTGTTAGGTATCAATATTCTGATTTAAATAGATGATTTTATGAATTGATCATTATTCATGTAAGTAATTGAAAGACCAAGTTTTTAAATAATGAATAGATTGAAAATAAAATGTTTCCCTGTATTTTTCCTTTCGCTAGTAGCGATGTACTCTAGTACAGGGAAAGAGTTAATTAACTCAGATTTCATATGATCTCTAACCTATTGATGAAAAGTATATGATGTTTATTTTTCATGATATTATCATAATACAGTACAGTAGTATGCAAACATAAGTAAAATATTACGGGACCTAGGAAATATTTACTTCACTACTATTTAGAATCTGCATATGTTTTTACAATACAGTTATAGTTTTTCAGAACATATTGTTTGTATCATCCCTTTTCTCTTAAAGAATTTCATAAAGAACTCTAGGATGATATGTTGTTTAATAAACAAAACTATAAATATACCTTTCAAAAATGAAATACACAGAGTTCATCTAAGTCTTCATACTAAATGCATGTATTCTACAATTTGATCATCATTTATTTTCAGAAATAAATATATCTTAAATAGCTTACTAAACAAATTTCGAGCATCTTACTGACTATACAGTAACAACGAAACTATACAATAATTGTAGAATAGATTTATAAGTCTCTTAGACCATATATTATTACAGAATAGTAATGTAAATCAAATTGTAGATTTATTATACTATTATAAATTATTTTTATTTTTGCAGCATTTTCATTTACAGAAATCTATAATCCTTTTCTTTTCATTAAAACCATCTCGAAACATGCATAACATAGTAACTATGTTAATATTACATAAGGGTACAATATATATATATATATAAACTAAGTATGGGAACGCACTTTAGTGCAAACAATTATAAATACATACTATAAACTATGAAGGTTCCAAGCAAACAAAATCCTACATTATTGTACCAGCTAGAAATCCAAGAATTTGGGCTATGAAACCCAAGACTCTTTCACCATCAAAATGGATACAGTGGGTCACGATATCTTTCTTAAAACATAAACCATAGCTATTATTTTTATAAAACACAGTAGTATTACAAGTATCAAAAGCAAATCGAAACTCAACCCTAACCCTTTATCATTTCAAACTTTGTATGTGAAATAACAACAAGATCAACATTTGAGACCAAGCTTACAGCTAGGGTTTGTCAGAACAAATCAACATTGTCCCTCATTTAAAAACACAGTAACATATTTGCTAGAAAAGAATACGATTTCGATAGAGTTCTTGAGCTATGCTTTCGACAAACGTAAATTCATTAATTGGACTGATACCCTAAGGGTCTATTTTGTTTAAACTTTAAAACAAGTGAAGGTCGAGGGTTCGAGCCTCTCAAGAAGGAACACCCCGCTGTAAACCTTATTTCAAATAAATCAAACAACTTTTATCACCTCGACGAGGCAGTAACATTGTCAATACAGTATCTAAGTATCCTCATAGGTCTTGGGTTCAAGTCCTAACTCGCCTAGACCCGTTTGTAAACATAAACTACAAGCGTAAACGCTCAAGGGATCAAACCCTGTAAAGGATAACTATCAAACAAGAAACCAACAACAAATTGAAAAAAAACACCAAACATTACTGAAACTATCAAAATCCAGTATTATGAAATATCCGCATTATATTATTGTTGGTCGAGCACAAAATGAAAAACATAGAAGTTTTTAAACCTCTTTACATGAGCAGTAGTAATGCCAAGGGTTCTCTATCCAGAGACCTTGTATCAATATTACAACCAAAAATTGGCAAAACCAAACCATGGCAATAAGCCATGACAACGTCTTGCAACCCTAAAACTTGGCCACAGCTCGACGATTGAAACAACAACGACACTACAGTAGAGTGGCACCAACAAACTAACGAAACTCCCTTCGTTGATAGAGGTGAATATCCGAGTATGAAACCAAGGCTTACCGAGGTGTCACCACTGGAGGGAAGTGTCAAACTCTCTCCCAAAAACCATTCACCAAGAGAATCAACCTTAGTCCCTGCCATAGAAACACTTGAGGTTAAACACCATGTCGAATTAAATACTGAACCTTGTTACAATAAACGAATGGAAGCATTATTTTAAAAACAAGAAAAACTTACCAACGGGATTGGAACCTTGGTGGATGAAGGGAAACCAGGAATTTGGTAGGAGGTACACGACGAAGCCACATTAAAGACCTCCATTCTGGTTACAACCAACACACAGGTCGTGCTCAAGAGAACCATAACCTGGAAGCCGAGAGGGATTTGCTGCTTCCTCCACTACAAAGAATAACCTTAACCAAAAGACCAAGACCCATAATCATCATTGTAAGGTTTTGTTAAAACCAAGATTCATTAATTGCCAAACCACATGAAGTTCATAAATGCCGATCTGTTGCTTCCAACAAAACCCACTTTCGTATAGTTTCAAGCATAGAACATGTTACATGTTAATACAATGCAGGGTGATGGACCAAAGACCCACTCCCTATAGTTAAAACTCAAATTTTAGATTTTAGTGCAAATAAGATAACCGGACAACCATATAGTTGTATGGTGTTCAAACCCTTTCCAACATTGAAATTATTATGGTTTAGGATAGTTTAAAAGCCACCATATTATTATTTAGACCTTTTATTTATCATAAAATCAACTCATATGTTTTTTATATACTTATGTTCATAAAATGGCTAACACTTGTAAACCTTCAAATGAAAACCCTAGCATTGGAGACAACCTGTAACCTGGATAGTTTAAGAGTAATCATGCATTAGCGTAAGCTAAGTAAGCCATAATTCCATACCAGTATGCACATGCCAACTCAAGGGTTCATTGCATTCTAGACTTACTTAGGATCATCTTTTACTACGCATCAAACACATGTGACAAATAATACCATTAAGATGTTATCAAGATAATAATATCAACTCAAGGACCAACTGCAAAGATTAAAAATGGTAGTAGAGTTATCACTAGGATGCAAAATAGAAGTATAAGATAGTCGCATCTATTGTTAGACTCATAATCTTACTAGGCGTTCAAAGATGACATTATATAAATGTATAGATATAGTATCGTCAAGATATGTGGTTGTCTGAACATGAAAGTTTCTGCAAAAAGTATTTACATAAAATATATTTTTACAGCTATAAGAATGCTTACCATACAGTCAGTTATAAATGAAATAATCAAGTTATCCGACTTTCATAAGGGTCGTAATTATTTAAACAGTAACTATGAATACGAAGCTTACATTTATTTACTTCCGCATAGCATATAGTATCAAATATTAATGCTTAGAAAAATTTAAAACTGTTACAAATTTTGGGGATGTTGCAATACCTTCACAATTTTTTGAAAACATGGGAACTGGAAATCTTCCTTATATGGGACCACCTACAAATTCATATGAAACACAACCTATAAATCCTTTTTTGGCAACTTTGAACCTACCAGATTTGTCAAAACTCATGAATTACCCAGTGTGTCACAATCCTGCTTGGCCTCCTATCCCTACAAAGTTACCTTTGGATATCCCAAAATTCGAAGGGAAAACTAATGAGGATCTAGGGGACCATGTCACAACTTTACATTTTTGTTTCTCTTCAAACTCATTAAATGGTGATTTGATAAGATTAAGGTTATTTTAACGAACCCTTATGTGGGAGGCACCTAAATGGTACATTGAACTACCATCATGTCCTTACCATTGTTTCCATGATTTAGTGACAATTTTTCTCAATCAATTCCAACTTCATGTTCGATATGATTGTGATACAAATCTATTGTCTACTTTTAGTTAAAACAAAGTCACTCATATCTCGGATCATATCCAGGAGTGGAAAAGAAGGAAGGGAATGATAAAAGTTAATATACCTTCTTAATTTTTACTAGAATGGTTTCTAAAATCTCTTTTACCTAATATCTTCAAAGATGTATCTACTTCAGGAGTTCTTGACGAAGAGGAGGCCATTTTGAAATCATAGCAATTAGATTTAATATATTCACAATCTATAATTGTGTACTACAATATTATTAACAGTACACCTACGCCAAATACTAATCATGCAAGTCCAAAACCTGGACCTAATGTTGATGGCAATGTTGTTTCCATTGATAATCCTATTGTAGCAGCACTTGCAAAGCAAATAAAAGCTTTATCGGTTAAAATCTATTTAGCAAGCACAGCTATATCTAGTACCTCCCCTTCTCATACTACTACTACACACAATGTGGAATCAAATCCAAAAGGTCCTCAACAACATGATGAAAAGAAAAACAACAATAAGGGCAAGAAAGAGGAGGGAAATCAAAACAAGCCCCAAACCAATAATAATGTTGAAGGGGGTTAGAAAGAGCATAAGAACGTTAAGTTCCATTGTAAAATTTTCAAAAGAGATCACCTCACACACCAAGGCCCCTTGATTGAGTAATATAAAAATATTTTGTAGCAACAACAACCTGTTGTATTAAAGGATCCTTTTCCTAAAAGACAACATATGGCTTTTGGAAACTCTAATTTAGATGGAGATACAAAAAATTCCTCATTATTCGATGAATCCTACATTCATATGGTGAGTTCAAGCACTTTATTTCAAACGAGAGAAAAAAACTATAGCCATGAACCACCACTTAAGTAGAAAGAGAATCATGAACTACAGACTCTTGTCCATATATAGAGAAAACTGCAAATCCCATGCCAAAGATACCGAAATGTGTCTACAAAAGAGTTGTACCTAACCCTAATTCCAAGGAAGCTACCAATTAATTCCAATATTGAATTCTTGGCTCAAACACCTTGCACAATGTCTTTTCTAGAAGTTCTATGGAATTTTCCATTGCAATAGAAAACACTTTTGGCTACTATAGGAAGCAATGAATCCATGGATAATTTAGTGGCAAAATTTGATATGACAGAAATAAAACCCCGATTACCTTACCATGTTTTCTTTCAGATTGACATTTCCCATGGTTCTGAAACCATTGGATGAACTATTGTTGATGAAGGTGCATCCACATGTGTCATGGATATCTTGTTTTGGAAAGCTTTGGGATCCCCAAAGTTGTTACCCTCGACAACTTTAGTCACTGCATTTGATGAAAGGTATTTTAGACCTCGTGTAATCATCTCATATTTTGACTTTGAGTTAGGAGGGAAAAAAAATTTAGTAGAAGTTGAAGTTGTATATGATCCCTTTGACTACTATTTGTTGTTGGGGATAAGTTGGACATATGCTATGCAAGCTATCCCATATTCTGTGTTTCAAGTTTTATTATTCCCTCGTGAAGGAGAAATTGTCACAATTGATCAATTAAAATTTACTCAAAATAGTACTTCATCTCTTTCACACTTGAACATTCCTTAGATTGATCAGACTCATCCATCCACTTAAATTTTAGGTGCAAGAATCTGTCGATCGCTTATGAGCACTTTCAACATTCCTTATCCCCTTAATTTTATCAGTTCAATTAGTGTTCAAAATATTGACCCCATGTTCAAATATCCCTCACATCTAAATTCTAATAGAAGTGACCCTTGGATCCTTCCGAATTCATTTGAGTTTGTAGAAGATTCTCAACACAGTCAACTGGTCGTACCCTTAGCCATGGTAGAAATTGCTTATCAAGCTACCCTTAATACTACTATAGATTCCACCCCAAATTTTCCACTCTCAGAAGAGTTGGATCTTGGTTATGAGCCTACATGGGCTATTGATTCTTCTCTTTCGTTAGATTGTTTAGATAAGGTGTTTCCTAAAGATGAGGCTATTTTAGAAGCTATGGTATGGCCTGATAAACCTTGAGAGGATATGCATCATAGATCTTACTTTCTTCCATCCTTAGAAAAAATAAAGAATGAGGAGTTCCATTGGAGATTTCCTCAAAATGATGATAGGCCCATAAATCCTTAAGATAAGTAAGGAATCTATGCTAAGGAAATATGTCAAATATTCCAGAAACTATACCCATCAACATTTCCAAAGACCCCAACGTTGTGGAAAATATTTTTAGCTATGCAAATTGTTCTGAAGAAGAAATTCACATTTATACTGATTTATTTAAAGACTTTCACAGTGTTTTTCCCTGGTCATATGATGATACTCTAGGAATCGACCCATCTATTGTGGAATATGAAATTTGAACATATCCCAACGCTAATATTGTTCGAAAAAAACATTGTCCGATTAATCGTAGAAAGGAAGTAGTTGTTAAAGCTAAAGTGGAAAAACTCTTAAAATATGGTTTCATATATCCTATTAATATGATGGAATGGGTATCCAATCCTATTCCAGTAGAAAAAAAAAGGGTACTATCAAAGTTTGCATTGCTTTTCGTGATTTGAACAAAGCCTGTCCCAAAGACAACTATCCCATGCCATTTATCGATCAAATTATTGATGAATGTGATGGAAGTGAAATCTTGTCTTTTATGGCTAGATTTTTGGGTTATAATCATATCCAAATGAAACCCAAGGACCAACATAAGTTAGCCTTCATTTTTCCTTGGGGTACCTTCACTTATAGGAAGATGCCATTTGGTTTGAAAAATGGTCGAGCTACTTTCCAACATGCAATGAGTTTCTCCTTCCTTGATATCAAACAAATTGTAGATCCTTGTCTGGATGATTTTCCTAATCGATTTCGAATGAGACGATACCACCCTGATCATTTGCGGCTTGTGTTTGAGTGGTGTAGACACTATAAGGTTTATTTGACTACTAATAAGTGTATTTTAGTTTTTGAGTCTGGATGTTTGTTGGGATTCATAGTATCCAAAAAGGGGATCATGTTCGATCAATTGAAAGTTGAGGATATCATAAATATTCCTCCTCCTCCTACAATTTCTCATATTCAGATCATTCAAGGGAAGGCTAATTTTCTCAGACGATTTATAGTAAACTATGCTAGAATTACTAAAGGATTCATGTGACTACTTAAGAAATGTTTCCCATTCATTTGGGATAAATATGGTCAAAATTGTTTTGAAACTATGAAGAAACCTTTATTAAAATCTCTATTACTTAGTGCGTTGGATTATACGAAAGATTTCCTTCTATATTTGGTTGCATCGGATTCAACAATAGGTATAGTCTTAGTTCAGGAATATGACCAGCTCCAAGACCACATTATATATTACCTTAGTTTTTTATTGATAGGTCCCGAACTTTGTTATTCTTATGTTGATAAGTTATCCTTGGCGGTTTTTTATGCTATCCAAAGACTTCACCATTATTTTCTATTGCGAACAACCACAGTGACTGCATATGTTAATCCATTTCAATTTGTTTTAACTTGACGAATAATCGAGATAAAATATAATAAATAAATGATTATATTACAAAATTTTGATCTTGAATTTCAATCTACAAATTCAAACAAATCATTGGTCTTTGCGGAATTCGCTTCAGAGTTTCCAAGTGAAGAAACCCATAAAATTGAAGAAATCTCATTCCCCGATGAGAATATATTCTTGATTTCTTCATCAAACCCTTGGTATGGAGATATTTTGACCTATATTCATAATTTGAAATGTCCCCTATCTTCAGAATTTGAAATTTCCACCTTCTTTTACAAAGGATGAATGAAGATAGTTATGTCATATTGCAAATAATTACCTCATCATCAGTGACACTTTGTACTGAAGAGGGTTTTATTCCATTGTGCATCGATGTTTAACCCATGAGGAATTAGAGTTGGTTTTGAATAATGCCCATAGTGGAGCATGTGGGGGTCATTTTTATGGGTTAGCTACAACTCAGAATATTTTACGCACCGGTTAATTTTGTTCGTCAATCTTTAAATATTTTATGAAGAAGTTAAACACTGTCATCCATGTTAAATATTCACCAAGAGGATGTAGGTGCATCCAACTCCTCTTTTTCCCATTATTTCCATAGTCCCCTTCACCAAGTGGGGGGTTTATTTTATGGCTTGTAACCCAAGTTCAGCAAGGAGCATACATATATTATAGTAGTTGTCGACTACTTTACTAAGTGGTCATAAGCTATGCCTATATTTAAGGTTGATGGGGAAATCGTAGAATATTTCATGTTCAATCAAATTATATGATGGTTTGGTATTCTAAAATAGATTGTCACTGATCATGGAAGTCATTTTCAAAATTACATGATGTCATAATTGACCACCATGTTGGGTTTTAACCAAAATTATTCATCTATGATTTACCCACAAGCTAATGGTCAAGTTGAAGCTATAAATAAATCTCTTAAAATTATTCTTCAATGTATTATTAATGCTAGAAAATCTAACTAGAATATCATGTTATATCCTACTCATTGGACTTATCAAACCATGATCAAAATTGCTACAGGTTTTTCACCTTTTCAACTCGTGCATGGGTTAGAAGTAGTAATTCCAATTAAATGTGAAATCCATTCCTTAAAGCTAGTTGTGCAACTCCTACGCAAGACTCCTATTTTGGAGGAACAGACAATCCATTTGAACATATTGATGTATCCATGGCTAATGAAAATAGGTTCAAGTGCCAATATAACAAGTCTATTCAACCTAGAGTATTTTTTGAAGGGAACCTTGTCCTAGTTTACAACAAAAATAAAGAACCTTTAGGGGCAAGAAAAGTTAACCCCATGTGTCTTGGTACTTATATTGTAACACACGTCTCAACAAAAGGATCCTATGATTTAGCAGACTATGAAGGGAACAAGTTGCTAGAGCCTATAAATGGGCTCTATTTAAAGAAGTATTATGCCTAGGTCATGTACTTTTTCATGTAAATAATTGTACATTTGTATAGTGTATCTTTTGGAATTAATATTATATAGTTATGTTGTTGTTTTCAGATGTCAAGTCAAGTTTTTCTAGGATTCGATGATGACACTAGTCACCATACTTGTCATCTCGCTTCAACTACTTGGCTAATTTACTCACCCACGAGTCAACTAGTCTCATTGGGAGGCATTTGTCTTGGTCTAGTTACTGACAATAGGGATGAGTATAATTTTGTCATCGAATTACTCCGAGATGCTTTATTACATAACATTTTATATCTTGAAGTAAGATTAGACTCTCGGTTAATTATTTCCCAGCTTAATGGGGAGTATAGAGTTCATGATCCTACTTTTCTACGTTAGTTTTTAAGAGATTGGTTACTTGAACGATCTTTCATTTTTATGACATCTAATCATATTTCAAGAAATAACAACTTGATTATTGATGCATATGCTAGTTATATTCTTTATTGGAATTTTTTCCATGCACAATAATAATGAATAACATGTACATGTACATAAATGATGGACACAATGTAAACAATATAACACCAAAAGTAGTAGTCATCATCAAATGGGCTGGCCACTCACCCTCCTCCAAGTTGAACCATCAATATTGTCCATGAAATCATTGTAGGAGTTAATCTAGTATGGGGTTCAATCAAAACTCGAGGGATATGTCCTATAACTCTCTTAAAGAAGAAGTTGCAAAGTATACTACCAAACCCAAAGTGTTGGGATCTACCTTGTTTCACAGTTTTCAATTGGGATTTCATACATCCCAGCAAACATGTACACCAATCATATATTGTTGGTTCCAAACACCACTCTCCATAAACAATTTGCACCTTAGAAGATTGGTGTTGTGAGGCTTCCCCTTGGATCCGCCTGATTGTAAGAGGTATAATATTTAAGATAAGGATATTAATATCTCATATTAGGATTTGAAAGCCATTTTTTTGTGCATTTATAACACAATAAATATCCATGTACTCTTCGGTTGACATGCCTCCAACACCTCAGGGTTTGAAACTTGGAATATCACCCCTACAGGATAAACCTATGAGGAAGTAAATGTCATTCACTTCAATTTCCAGTGGTTGGTTGTCGGATATGATTGCCTCAACATCCAAATTCCAGTATTCTATAATCATTTAAAAATTAATCTTATTTGAGCACGCATGTTTGGACACTCAAAGAATTTCGACAATCTACATTACTAGAAAGAATCTCGATCCTCATCGCTCCCTAAGACTTTATTGTCTATGGCATCATGCTCCCTCTCTCTCCATTCAAGAGGCATCCTACAAAAAAAATTGATTTTTTTCATTCCTTCATCATAAAAACATTTTTTGTGTGGATAGGTACACAAACTGCCCAATGGACAATTGCATCCACTCGATCCGCACCACTACAACTCACGTACCTTGGAGCAACTATTTAGGGACTCCCCAAATCATCAAAAAATAGAAAAATAATGCAATAAAAATGATATTAAACAAAAGCGAAGGTTATGACCTCTTACCTGGCATTGAAAGAACTACAAATTCTCCCTCATAGCTCCCAAATTTAGCTCCTGGAGATTGAGGCAAGTTTGCACTATAAAACATTCCAAAGCTCAATTTTTCCAAATAAAGTGGTAAATTGTAATTTTTAACCTATTTTTATCACTTTTAATTTTTAAGCACTCTATTATAGTTGGTTATTTTTTTTAAATATTGAACTAATGATGGATTTTTTGCTAGGGTTTTGTCATATTTTGACTTATTCTTGTAGGAAAAAGCAACTTTATTGGTCAAGAAGTTTTCTTGTAGCAAGTACATATGTTCTTTTACTTACATATAGGGTAGTTTTCTTTCCTCTTTTGCATTTTCCATCTATCCTTTAGATAGGAAACATCCTACGTCCTTTTAGGAAATCATGACAATACCTTTTTCTATCCCTACTTTTAATGTCATATTTAAAAAACCTACCTATTACATGAGGAGTCTAGATTATATCCTATTTGTTGTTGATGCTCATGCTGCCTTATTTTCTGGGAATCCCACTTTAACAATGCGTGATTTTGCTTTGGAACCTCATACCTTCCATCTCTGTTTTTATGTTGGCTATTACCCTTAGTCGATTCCCATTAAAGAGTTATCTTTAAGCTCTTTTTAGACCCTTTAAAATTGAAAAGATAGCGAATTATGCTTGTCCTTTTAACACTTGTTAAATCGATTTAAAGTTCATCCAAACAGTATAAGCTTAACCATTTTCTAGACTATTTGGAATATTTATGAAAAATGAATAATCTGATCTATATGGTCAGAACAGTTCTCACCTTGTCCTCTTTTATTCTTTTTGGGAAGGGAGACTAAAATTACGAAAAAGAAACCTTGCAGAGTGTTCTTTAAGTTTTCAGACTCTCTAAATATGAAAACATTGTTGAGCATTGACTTACCTGGGCTTAGGAAAAATCTACGGGATAGTGTTTATAGAGTCCTTTTCTACATTTTCGAACTCTTTAAAAATTGAAAATAATAAATCAAAGATTTTCTATTGTCTACCTCAAGTTCTATACCTTATGGAACTCATTAGCTTGCCTTGGTATCTGTTTCATATTACGTACCATAACATAATTTTATTCTTTTTCAAGCTTTTATAATATGAAAAAGACAAAAAAAAAATATTCCAAAAAGAAAGATGGGAAATAGTTATGTTCTTTATTTTTACTCGGTAGCAAGATAAGTCACCTTTGAACACAATTCATTGTTTCGAGTCTTATCTCTACAATAGGGTTATAGTATGGCCTAGGAAGCTAAACTTGTATATGCATTTACTCCCATGGATCGGTTAATATTCTAATCATTATGGATATTGTCTTCAATGTGTCATACATTGATGATCTATGTCATGTTCCTTTCTGATTCTATGATGCCTCAGTCACTCTTGTTTCATATTGTTGTTCAGAAGAAGTTTTTCACATGTGTCGGCCATTCTATAGAACTTGATTTTATTTATCATCCTTCCCATCTCAAGTACATCTCATGATCATCAGTGATTTCATGAAATATTTGACCTTTTGTTATACACTTTTTTTGGATGATGAGGGATACCTTAATGCTCTCGTTTTGATATGACACATCCCATCGAATCTAAGACCTTTATTTTGGGATCGTGATCTAGAGTTCTTTTAGTACCTTGGAACTTGCAGTCATTAGTAGCATTTTTCATCACTATCAATAGTGATAAATACATTAATGTCCTCTGATCATTAGAGTATATTATTGTTTGATGTCAACTCATCTATTCGCACTTAATAGACGTACTAGGTACCTTTCCATTCATTTATATCATTTGTTCAAAATGCCTCGCGTTTGTTAATGGTATACATCAATGATCGGTAATCAAACGATACCTTACTACGTTCAAACCCAAGACATCTACTCACATGGTTTAGATATGTACATGTGTTGGTTGGTTTGAAGACCTCGAATCCTAATATAGTGTCAACTCTTTTGCACCATGATTCGAGTTGTGTTGGATTTCCATTATCATTGTTCTGGCACTAATTCTTATGGAGATTAATATGTTCATCTCTACATGATATCTTCATCTAATTTTGAGACATAGATCCACTCTGTATCCTTGTGTCGATGGTATATTGATGACATGGATCCAATTTGTATCCATGCGGCCATGATCATTTTTTTTACTTATGGATCCGCTATATACTTGATTTGCAGCCATGCTTCTATTACTGCTGAGCATGGGTATGCCCGCCTCAGGAAGAGTTCTTACTTGGTCGATTGTTGTTACTGCCTATGGAAGACAACTGGGAAATTTATTCTAGGTTACTTCAAGCACTCATTATGGAAAGCTTGTAATGTATTTCGGCCATCGTAGTACCCTTTGACC
>NWUY0300001067.1:37523-47949 GCA_004151065.3 Larix sibirica
TTACTGCAGTTTTCACTCTTATTCAACTTTTCTGCTCATTCTTTCTTTCTTGTGAGGTATACATCAGCTCTTAGATCTGTTGTGACATAGAATTTCACACACGCTCCAAAAAGGAAGATCCGCAAGGGGGATCACCCTCAAGGAAGAGGGGTTTGAATTCAGTGCGGTTCAAATGATTTGCATAAGAGGAGATGAAGGAGAGGTTCGTTGTTCACAAAGAGAAGAACAAATATAGGTTTTTGGCTCCAAGTCGAAGAAGAAGAACCGTGGGTAATTTGACCAGATTGTAAATAGAGGATACAAAGACCCTATGAGTTTGTATATTCCTATGTAGTTTTGAATTTAATTGAATGAAAGTGGGGTTTTAAACTATTTTCTAGTCTTATTGGTTGTTATGTTCCTTTTCATTCCATTATGCATACAATTTCTAAATCCCGTGAAAGAAATAAGATGTGTGTAACTGCATAGTCTAACAAGCAACATGTTTTATGTAGCTAAGAGTGGGATGCAGCTCCCCTAGACTACGTCAAGTGACATCAGAGCTAGTTTCAACTTCAAGTTGAGAAGACTGGAGAGATAGATGAATGAAGTTTCAGTTCTAGATAGAAAAGAATTATAGAGTTATCGGAGATTTATTTAGAGATGTGGAATTGGTTCCAAGAGATTTGTTCCTGATAGAGATTATGGTTGCACAAGACCTGAGAGAAGGTGTTTCGACAAGTGTGATTGCTAGAAGTGGTGCTTGTGGGAGACATTGCCAATGAGGTAGGTCTGTAATTGGTAGTCCAGATTTAATACTACGGGTCGAGGTGTGTGGAGATAACCACAAGGAGGAATGACCCAAGGAGGCATGAGAAACAAAGGAAAATTGGGGGATCAATGAACCATGAGAAGTAAAAAATCAAGAGTGAGTGTTGATGTAGAGGTTATGTAGGAGGCGGAACAAGGTTTGGTAATTTTGAGTTGCCAAGAACTGTGCCATGAGGAGGAAACATCTCTGAAATTACTAGAGGTGATTTCTTGATAAAGAAAAGTATGCAAAAGGAAAAATTTGCAGAGAAAGGATATTGCACGTGTTGTGGAAATATGGGATCCAAGAAAAGAAATATTGACTTGAAGGAAGCTAAGGATAGCGAGGAAGTAGAAATAAGAATTATGTTTGAAATTGTGGAAACATTGGAGAAGACTTCTTAGAAGAAGAATTCTGAAGATTGCTTGATCAAAGCATTAAAATAATGGTTGAATTTTCTTGAGGGAAAGTAGAGCAAGAAGCCTTTGGAAAAGTCTTGGAAAGGACGAGTGGAGTCCAAAATGGAAATGACACATCAGGTGTTAAAGACATATTTTTCCAGGATACCTCCAAGGATTGTAGAGGTCGAGAAGAACGAAGAAATCCCTAGTATGGGTATTGATAAAGATAACATAAACATAATTGAAGAGCATGTGATCATATGTTGGCCTAAAGAAGAGTGCGATGAGGAATGTGTACCAGAGGTGTTAAGTGAAACAAATGGAGAGGCATCAAAACTACAAGTTCTTGGGAGAACTCAAAATTGCCTTGGATCATGTCACGACATTGTTGTTTTTGCAGGTGTGAAAGGAAGCAATGAAGAGGATGACCTTGTAGGTCATGAGGTTTCTAATAATATGCATATTAAAGATGGTAATGTGAGAACTGAGATCTTAGATCTTAGAAGATATGAAGACACTCATGAGGATGATGTGGAAGATAACCTCATGGGTTATGAAGATTCAAATAACAAGGAAAAAACGACTATCCAAGAATGCCCACGTGAAGAAGTTGAACTCGAATTAGTTGAAGCCCAAGAATAAATAGAGAATGAATTTGTAGTAGGATATAGGCAAGAGAATTTGGGTTGGATTCTAAGTTCTGAAAGTGATGTTGGAAATTACCTTAAATATCTTGTTGATGATAGATCATTATAAACTATCCATGCGAAAGATGCAACAAATTGTCATCCACAACTTGGAAAAGGAATTGTGATGGGCATTAATGCACAAGAGCATACTCCAAAAGACATTGAAGAATACCTGTTACAACCAAGAAATGGAAGGGTGCAACAACAGTTGGAGAATAGAGAAACTGATGAAAATAGGAGTTGTGATATTTGTGCAATATGCAAAAGAAATGATGAAGACAAATGGTGGATATGTTGTCATAGCATGTTCAGATCTGAAGACATTGTCCAAAGAAATGTTTGCACAAGGANTGGAAATTACCTTAAATATCTTGTTGATGATAGAACATTATAAACTATCCATGGGAAAGATGCAACAAATCGTCATCCACAACTTGGAAAAGGAATTGTGATGGGCGTTAATGCACAAGAGCATACTCCAAAAGACATTGAAGAATACCTGTTACAACAAAGAAATGGAAGGGTGCAACAATAGTTGGAGAATAGAGAAACTGATGAAAATAGGAGTTGTGATATTTGTTCAATATGCAAAAGAAAGGATGAAGACAAATGGTGGATATGTTGTCATAGCATGTTCAGATCCGAAGACATTGTCCAAAGAAATGTTTGCACAAGGATGATTGTTGATGAAGGTATGTCATGTGGTGCATTGTTTGGTTTGATGACAATGTATAGTCAAGGAAAGAGAAATTCAGTATATGAAGAATACTTAATTGTTGAATGTGGATTGAGGAAAATAGGTAGACAATGGCAACAGATTTTGAGATCATTGAACTCACAAGGAAAAGAACCCATGTTGGAATGGGGTATCCAAGGAGTCAAAGGGCAGAGGAATTGGAGCAGAAAGAAAAGGATATGGAAATGTTATGTGAGGATAGAGCATATGCATGGAATGTATAAGTGCGAAAACATTGAGTTTGGTGAAAATAATGTAGTAAGAACATGCATTATTGAGTGGATGATAATCTTGTTGAGATGGAATTACCATGAAGAAATTTCTAGTATGACAAGTAAGTGTAAATCTCAGATGATGAAATAAAGGTTGAAGAGAAGTCAGCTAAAGAAAATGGAACATGTCAAAGATGGTTGTAGCATGTGATGGGAAGAAGAATATATTATTTTTCCTAACATATTTGATGTTATGTTTACAAGTGCAATGAAATAATGTGAGGGTACACATGGAAAGAGAATATTTCAATGAATTTAATGGCCAAGATGAGGTTGGAGATGATGAGACGATTCGTATTGTCTTAGCAGAATCACGGGATGGAGGGGACATGTTTGTTCTAGAAATAAAAGAAACATATCAATGTGCTGAGGAATAATGAATATTTCCATGAAAGGAAATGGACTTGTTTCAAGTTGTAGATTTTGGAACTCTTGAAGGATCATAAATGGTGGATGAACAAAACAAATGCATAGGTACTACATCATGACATATTGATTATGGAAAAAATAGGTATATATTATTGCAATGGTATGATAAAGGTCATTGAGACATTTTTGTTGAAGGAGGAAGATGAGATTGGGTATGTCCTAACAAGAGGATGCAACTCCCTTGTGAGTTGCAAGTCCATTGAATGCTGCAACTCCTTTGGGATTGTGGTGAAACAATTTTGTTATGTGACCCTGAGACAATCATGGTGTTGCATAGAGGGTATTAAAGAATGGTATTGTGGATTTTCCATAAAAGAAGATGAAAGCAGAATACCTCTATGGATGAATGTCTTGAATTTGTCCATTGGCATGAAACCTTGTGTGAGAAGCATGAACACCATGTTGGAAATGCATGTATTGGTGAATAGGAAAAAAGTAAGGCTAGGAATCGTAGGAAAATTTATGGAATTGAAATGGTAATCGTGTTACAAATTGTTGAGTTTTTGTTTATGACGTTTGTACATAATGGAAAATTGTGTGAAAATAATTTATTGAAAGGAGATATATCTAAGGAATCTAGTCTTCATGAGAAATATTATGTAGTGGTTGTGCAATTGAGGTCTAGTGATAGTGAAGAGCAAGTCATGAAATTTTTTCTCACTGAGAGTAATGGAAGAAATCTCTAGGTTGATTTAGAGAAAATGTGCATTGTCATAATGCATGAGTGAAAAGAGGTGTTTGAAGCCATGATGATGGGAGGTTTTGTGAAGGAAGAAGAGCGGGTTGAAGCTATTGCAGAGGTCATGATTTTGGAAGAATTTACAAAACCCAATTTAGTAATTGTTGATTGTTTTGCAGGTATTGCAGTAAAAAATAGAAGATTGTAGGTGTGAATGATGTTGAATCCTTGAGAATTGTTTCCCAAGAATCCATGGGAATGGCGGATGTCCACCTTGTTTCCAGTAGAACAAAATATGTCATGCAAGTGGAGGATAGACTTGATGACAAGAGTTGTGAAAGAAAACTGATTTTGATGAAGGTGTGCGTCCAGATTGGAGGAGTTGTAGTAGAGTGGTAGGCTATGGATGCCACGAGAAGATTGTCTTGGGTGACTGATTGGACCTTATGTTTTGATGTGATGGTACCTAACATGTTAGTAGATACATAGGAGTTTACAAATGATGATGAAAAGGATGGTGTTCTTAAATTTATACAAGAATAAGAAAGAGATCCTCATGTGAAATAGAGTGTATTTGAGAGTGACCAAAAGATTCCAGGAAATGGATAAGTGTATATTGATGTTGCAGGACAGCGAAATGAAGTGATGAATTCAGGAGCACATTGTATTGAGAGGCCTGATTTTAATGTGGAGTTGGTGTACAACATTGACACCTTGAGTTGGGACATACATTATGAATTCATTGAGTATGATGGTATTTATGGTATTGACAGAAGTATTGCATTCTAGGAGAAGAATGTAGAGGATGAACACCATGCATTGTTGGTCTTATTACAACGGGAGGATGGGGAGACAGTATGCCCTGTCAGACATGGATTTTTGAAAGCATATGCCCTATTGGGCATGGATTTTTTCAAGTAGTATGCTCTGTTGAGAATGGATTCCTAAAGGAAATAATCCTAGTTAAAAATGAGTTTTTGCATAATGTAAGTCATGTTGGGTTTGCATACAAGTTATGGAAATCCACATCAACCAAAAAATATTTCCATTATGAGTAAGTCAAGAGTAGGAGAAATAAATTGGTTGGAACTCTGGTTGTTGAACCAAGTCATTAGAACCTTGTTGAAACTCTATGATGCAACACCAGTGTTGAAACACTTCACGTTGCAACACCAATGCTACAACTATGCACAACAACTTTATTCTGCAGTATGGTTGTTATTCGATGCTATAACAATGCTACACTTCTTGTTGTAAACCTGCACTACTATTCCACACATCACATGAATATTTTGTGCCAAGTTGCAGTCAACTACAAAGTAAGGGGAATGAAAATTGAAATGGCCATGTAGTTGAATGCTTGTGACTGTCCAGTTTACAACATATGGGAAAACAAATCAACAACGAGAAAACATTGTTAAACGGGAAGAAAGGAAGATCTTCAAGGGGGTTCACACTCTAGAAAGGGTTCCCACTTTGGATCGGCACATCACACTCCAGATTGGATCATATCATCCTTAAGGAAGAGGGGTTCGAATTCAATGCGGTTCAGATGATGTGCATAAAAGGAGATGATAGAGAGTTTTGTTGTTCACAAAGAGAATAACATGCAAAGGTTGTTGGACCCAAGTCAGAGAAGAAGAACCATGGGGAATTCGACCAGATTGTAAACAAAGGAGATTGAGACCCTCCGAGTGTATATATTCCTTTGTAGTTTTGGAATTTAATCGAATGAAAGCATGGTTTTAAACTCTTTTCCAGTCTTGTTAGTTTTTTTATCCTTTTCTTTCCATTTTGCATACAATTTCTAAATACTATGAAAGCAATAGGATGTGTGTAACTACGTACTCTGACAGGTAGCACGGATTCTGTAGTTGAGAGTGGGTTGCAACTCCCCTAAACTACGTCAGAGAGACAAGTGACTAGGTGAATAATAGGCATATTAGTTAATTGAAAATTAGAAATTAGGCATGAAGAAGCATGTAGCATGTTGCATAAATTCTATAAAATAAGAGAAAGGTCTCCCATGAGAGACACATTATGCACCCTAATGCTAGATGGATGTGATAATGCCAAAAATTTTCATGGGGAAATTAGTGGAGAGTTTGGTTTCATTATGCTAAAGTTTTGACCAGACTTGGTTTTGTTGTGGTGGAGATTCCACATGAGAGGCACCTTATCACCCTAATTCTAGATGGATGTGATAATTCTAAAAGTATTCATGGAGAAACTTAGGGGATATTTTGGTTTCATTATGAAAAAATCTTTATCGGACTTTGTTTTTTTGTGGTGGTGATTCCACATTGCTCATTAGAAGAGCTACACAATTCATTGGTGAAGAGATTAGAGCTCTTTCATAATAGAAGGTGGTCAATTGGTAATCTCAAATTGATTGGTGAGGAGAAAGCTTGGAGTAAAATTTTCAGAGAAAGATTTTGAAATAATCCTTGGAGTAGACTTGGAGAAATATTTTGGAGAAAGGTAGCTTCTATAACCTGCAATCAAGAGGTATTCTACTCATCACTATGAAAAAAATTGGAAATTATCCTCGTCTTGGTTTCTAGTTTATTTAGAAATTTCCAGTTGGGTTTTTATTTCAAGAATAGAGGATTTCTAAGCATACAATATTAGAATTTAGTAATAGATGCCTTAATCAGTCTTGTTAGGGGTGTATTAATCCATGGTATAAATACCAAGGCTTACAACTACATGAAAAAAAAATTATGTGCATAAATTTATTTCCCACAAAGGTGCACATGCCTTATATAAGGAACAATCACATACATATCCTTTTGCATGCAGATTTCCTTAAAGAATCCCACAGACATATCTTATAATGAACTTTATTTGCTTGAAAATTTAATAAAATTTCCATGTTTCCATGAAATATTGTTAAATGTTTTTTAGGTTTTTGAGAGAAGGGTTTAAAATTTGTGTTTACCTCTTATAAGTGATGTAAAAGGTTTAAACCCATCTAAATATGTAAAAACATATTTGATTCTTTTGATTTCATAATACAAATTGAATTGTACCCTTATTCTTGCAGTTGGGAGGGAACTTTTCCTAGCTCATAACCTAGGAAGTAAAATGATTGTTGTACCTTTATGTTGTTGATAATGATGAATATTTTGAGTACATTAGTGATAAAGAGTGAGTTTGTGCAACATATAGTCATATTCAAAAGAGTGAATAGAAAATGTCATCTATATTTGTTTGATTAATTTACATAGTTTTTATGTCAAAGTGTATGAAGATCGGTTTAAACAAAGGATAGCAATTCAAGGAAATGAGCAAGATAGACTTACAATTGTTATATGTGAAATATGAGAATATGAAAGATAAGTCTAATTAAGAATAAAATAGGCATTCTATGTGGTATGTTGATTCATCTTGTTTGCATATTCATTCCAACAACATGCATGCTAATAAATGTGTCTGTTTAAATGAGGATTTCCTAGTGAAAGTAATCAACAAGTACTAGACTAAACTTTGAATACATGCTTAAGTAAAGTACCATTCCAATGATTGATTCAGATATACATCCAAAGAGATGAATATTGAAATGAATTTAATTGTGAAATTAGTTTTGAGAATTGTTTTTTAATCAAGAGAGAAATAGGTAGCAAATTGTAATCTTGTCAATTGTATCATGGAGTATTATTTCCATTAGTTATACAATTTTTGGTATTTAAAATATTAAATGAATCCTTGCAAAGTTGTATAGTATAGGCAAGATATGAACCTTGGAATAGTGAGCACTTGAAAGAATACTATTTGACACTGTGATGTAAATTTTAAGAATTAATACTTGATTTGATTATGAACTTATGTTATGATTTATTCACATTGTACACGTGTGAATACATTGATATTAGAGACAAACCTTGTAACATTAAGAAAGAGAAAACCTTGAATTCAAACTTAAGAAAGTCAGTGCCACTCATTGTTGCGAACCATGAGGATATATATATATATTCATTTTAAGTATTAGTGTACTTAGATGATGTAGTGCCAAGAAGGACATTACACATTGAAGCTTCTTCTTCCTTGTTCATTATGCTCACATAGGGAATTACCATCAAAATGTTACCATTATGGAAATTACCAACTACCTACTTATATAGATATGCCAATGGTTGTGATTGAACAAACAACTAGAGAGGCTAATAACCTGCAGTCCATGCATGCGTTCCAAATTTTTCTATATCCAAGCCTACAAGGTCTACCACATAGGGAAACCAACAATAGAGATTCATTTTCCTTCATGAGAGCACTAAAGGGAAATAATTTCTTAAGGAATTGTGTAGTAGAGAAGGAAAATTCATTTTATAGTATTGTGTTGATTGAGATTGAAGAGTCGTTGCTTCTTTTGTGTTGAACGCATTTTCTTTGTGTTCAATTCTGGCTATATGTTTTAGAAATTTACTGTACATTTGAAGTTTCTTCCCTAGAATGCATTGAAAAGTATTTAATGGTCATATAGAGCCAATTACATTCACTTTTGGAAAATCAAGTTAGAGATTGAGGAAATAAATTTGAAATGTGTGCCTCGATAGTGAAGGAAGGAAAATTTGAACATGCTCTAGGAATTAAATAAAGTTGATTTCCCTTTCTTCTTTGATGTGATTAGAGTTCAAAAAGGAAGATACAAGTGCAACCATGATATTGCAACACACAACTTTATATGTACTAAAAAACACCCATCATTTATCATGCTAGCCTCTCCCATTTTAGCACCCCCCAATTATGTCCACCAACCAAAGACCATGACCTCCAAAGACAATTGTAGGGTCTAAAGGGGAAAACCACTAGTGCCCTCTTATGGTCATTGATGGGAGACCCATGACCATAAATCCTATACAATATTTGGTACACCAAATTCTAATAGCACTGGTGACTTTCTAGTTTGTGAATGCACACTTATTTAGCAACCCACAAACATACACCTTATTGTTAAGGGATTTTAACTCGCCTAAATAGTTAGATTTCATGGCTATCGTAGATCAAGGGAAATATAACTCTAATTTCCTACTTTTCCAATAAACATTGAATCCAATTAAGAGATGGTAATATGTACTTATTTGGATCTGGATGGTTGAATCCTTGTAGGTGTGGCTCCAATACTTGTACTCCTTTAGATCTTAGAATCCCCATGCTCCTACACACAAGAAGCAAGCAAGTACCATTATCAAATGATTTTCAGTATCAAACAATAAAAATAATAATAATAATTAATTGAATTCATAATTGAACAAAGTAAACAAACATGTATTATTCTAAAATAGTTCAATCACTCAAAACATCCTAAGTAAACAAGTTACAACATAAACAATAATTTTGGGGGGGAGGGAAAGAAGAGTGGTCATATTATTCAAGAGCCAAATTGAAATGTACGAAGGTATACCTGAGTCTTCAACGAGGTGTCTTCATCACCATTATGGATTCTTCGTGCCTGAGTCACTGAAAATGCTTCTTCCATTAACTTCCTTGAATGATGAGTAAATGGGATTAAGTATGACTATCCCCACTAACTCTCAGGAACAAGGATGACTCAACACAAATGGGGGACTAAGGGGAAGGGTATTGTAAAATCCTTGAGGTGAACTCTTGACTCTATTCCTCCAACATATACTTGCTCTGATGATGATTGGTCCCAATCCTTTCATTTTAGGCTTGTCTTATACTTTGATGTGAGTTGTTTAGGTGGTTGGTTCTGGTGTAACTAGGACCAGAACAAACTCCAACTATCCAAACCACATGCGGAAATTCCTTTTTCTTTTTCTTTTTTCGAATTTCATGAGGTGTACATGTGTTGCTCAAGGGTAACATGCATATATGCATGTTTCTCACTTACTAGGCACGTACACAAGCCAAAATGCCATTTTTAGAAGGATTTTTCTCATAATTTGATGTATGAGGGGGATGTAGGAAGATTTTGAGAATTAATGAGTAAATTAATGCTATAACATATGGCCCCTAATGTATGAGGTCAAAGGGGAATTAGATGGACTAAATGCATTATAAATCAACTAGTATCTTAATTAGTGGGACCGAATAGGAATCACCAACACTATATATGGAAGACAACCTACAACTAAAAACCAAGCATAAGAACACTCTTTTTCCAAGGTGAATATGCCCATGCTCAAGTGTGAATTAAACATGGTCATTGAATCAAATACATTGTAGATCCATGACCTATAATAAATGCAAAATCATGTCCACAACAAGAATGCATAGTGGATCCATGGATTAAATATGAGATGATGGACAATGGCCACAAACATGATACATAGTGGATCCATATTAAAATATCATAGCCACTAACATATACACAATGGATCTATGTCTCGGTATATATGAGGAGAACAACTATAAATAATGATAAATGTGTTCTTGTATGTGGTACCAATGTCACGTCCCCTCCCAT
>NWUY0300001068.1:85454-95553 GCA_004151065.3 Larix sibirica
AAGTTTTAAAATAAGTTTGGGATACAATGAACTTTACAAAGATTTTGTACATACTAAATTAGTTGCTCAAAACTATTTTTGCAATGTTATGAATTTAAAATTCAGGACCAATATTCATAACCTTAAATGTGAAATTGGCGGCTAAACAAACCTAGAAATTTAGGGGACGAGTGACTTTGCAATACAAGGGAGGTTGAGGATGAGCATCATTTCCGTTTAACATGTGCTACTCTTATTATAAGACATGAATGTTCCTAGTTTCATAATTGAGGTTGTGCCGTGTGTCTATGAATCAAAATACACACCTAAATAAAACTCACTGCCAATTGCATTAAATTCAACACAACAAAATTTCACAACTAATATTTTGCTCTATTTTTCAGAAATATAAAAGATTTAAAAATTTATGAAACACATTCAATTTCACAAATGGATATAATCTTACAAATATACCCCTCCTCAAGGTTGTACAACCATGTCTAAAGGCTTCTTTACACTTCTACATTGTAACACAAAAACTCATTTATTTTAATTCTAATCATATTTACACAAAGTGTTTGGAAGTTGATTAGATACATGGGAATCCAACCATTTGAAATTCCACTAATTACAAATATGCATATTCAAAATCGGCATCACAAAGTTATAATAGTTCTAAAAATTGCAAGAATCTTGGACTTCATATAACTTCACAAGCCAAATATAGGAAAAATTTGAGAAAATGCACTTCTTTCATTGTGGAAGCATTCATGAAGGGTTATGAAGCTATTTGGGTGTTCCATCATCCATAAAAAAAAGTCACCTTCAATGTTTATCTAGCACTCTTAAGGCCAAAAAAAACATCATTAATTTCTCAAAAGTTAAATTTGGTATAAAAAATCTAACATATCTTCAAAAATGCACACCAAACTCTAATAAATGTATTCTTTGTTTAATTCAAAGAATAATAAGGAAGTGTTTAAGATGAGATAAAAACCTATGTATTTAGATTTTCCAAAACTATCTCCATATGGAAGTTATAAGTTATAGCAGTACAAAAATGACTCTTTAAATGATTTTGCATGTTTTTTCTAGAATTGGGAAAATGCACACCCAAAAATTTTAGTATCCATCCAAATAATGATATAGAACTTCTTTAGTATTTTTCATGACCTACTCGACCTTCTCGTGTGGTTAGGTTTTCAATCCTAATCTCAAAAATATTGGTGTGGAAAAACATGGCAAATATGATCTCTTGACAATGAAATGGATTTATCAAGTTGACATCGGTTAGGAAAATGCGCACCCTATCTCATAAAATACCATATGATAAATTATGAAAGAATATGTTTGAGTGTTTTACATGGTTCATCACTCCACACTCCCATTTTCCTCAAAACTATCTTGTGCTAGAAGTTATTGAACCACAAAAATAGCATTTCTTTGGTTTTCACTATTTTGACACTTCTGGACAATTTGGATCAATGCCCACCAAAGAAAAATTATGCATGTGGGTGTGATAAGAAGCATAGACATGATGTATGTCATTTTGTAGACCTTCTAATCTAAATCATGACAAAGGATTAAAATAAGAAACATATTAATTAATTACAAAAATCATAATTTCTCCATGACAATTGTATGAGCTAGGGATGCTCTACATCATACTCATGTTGATGCTCAAAATGAGAATCAACCACAACACTCAAAACACCCTTGTAGGGATATAAAGGGAAAATAGCAAGGATAGAAGACTGGGTTAGGTTGAAAACCTTAAACTCACTAGTGACATGGTTAGATTAATTAATTAAGAAAATCACTGGAGACTTTCCCCTTAAGATACCAATCCTCCAATTATGTGTGTATAATTTATTTTAGTTTACTTTAGACTAATGATTAATTTCCTTTTAATAAATTCAGTTAAAATGCAACCATAATCTTATCAACGATGTAAGTTAGATTTTAGAGAAATATTAAACTAATAAATGTATGAAATGTTATGGCTAACTCTTAATTGAAGTCTAATATTTTGAGTTAAAATGAACTAGAAAATGTATAATTAAATTGTGAATATAGTATAGAATGTGGAAATAAATAATATGTACAAAAGTAAATACCAAAATGATTAAATTTGTGAATTTAAACATAAACTAGATTGTAAACATATGACAATTGATCATAATCAATAAATAAGTCATGCATATCTACAATAGTGGAACAAGCAAAAGAAGACTAAACAATGCTTGTAAATTAAGCAAGAAATCTAAGAAAGAAAAATAATATACACAAAAAGGCAGGTGCAAGCAAGGCCAAAGAAGGATGCATTCATTAATAAAGACTTATGTGTAGCCAATAGTAACAAAAATGGTCTAAATATTTATGTGCAGCCAATAATAACCCAAATGGTCTAGCAATTGACTTGGATTCCTGTAAATAAGATGTTTCCAAGACAATATGTTGCTCACAACAATTTACAGTCAAGCAAGATGGATACCTAGACAACGCAAAGACTTTGTTAACTGTGCACACTCATATTGTTTGAAGGGTAATGTGATTGTGGTAGTGTTACTCATTAAGGCATTGTGGAGAAATGCATACATGAAGAAAATAAACATAAATTATCTCCAGAGGGAAGTACCTATGCTATCACCTTAGTCCTAGACCTTAGATAGTAACCTATTTTCCAGGGCTAGCTTTGTTAGACTATTGAAGGAATGAGAGAATGCATAGGGATAATGTAGTAGTAGATCAAAGCTACTTGCTCTCTCTTTTCTCCTCCCCTTGTTTAGGTTACCCTCTTATTTTTTATAAGATGTGGATAAGTAATTAAAGAGTTGTAACTCTTGCTCTTGAATTTACTATAGAAATAATAATAATAATAATAATAATAAATTGGATACTTTACTTTCGAATTTACAAGTAGAGAGAATTTTGAAAGTCATATAGGATAAGGGTACTAACTTCTTAGGTCAATTAAGGGTCTCAACTCAACTAGTTGCAAGTGAAAATAAATTTATGATGCATGAATTCCTCTAAATTTAATTTAAATGCAATTTCAAAATTATAACAACCCATACATTATCCATTCCACACCATTATATATATATATTGTCAAATGTCACCAACCGTGCATCATAAATACATAGATAAAGTTTGTCATCATCCAAAAACAACACTATTGTTTATCTATCAAAAAATTTATCAAACATTATTTACAAAATTAAAATCATGATGGGGATTACCATGAATAAGGTCCTTATAAAGAGCCTTATTAAAATATACCCCACACCCATTATCAATTGGGATTTGGGTCCACTCATAGAGCTGATTTAAATATTTGATGATAGGTTGTCCGTCAACAATTAGTAATAGCAAAACACTGTGTCAATCATCCCAAAATTGCTTACATCAACATCCAACTAGCTAAATCAAGCAAACCATAACTATACCGCAATGTCTACCTTCAACAATGCATGTGTAATGCTAAAGGTCAAGAAACACGGATGTTTTTGCATCACAAGGAGTGGGTATAAAAGTAAGAGAAAAAAGTAACATGCTAATAGTATGGGAGAGGAACCTATTGACAAGTAGTTTTGACATGGAACTCAACCTTTCTTCATACACCATTCATGATTACTTCTTTTGACACTCAAGCCTTCATACTAAACAACCACAACAATCATGAGTAGGAAACATGAGTAGGAACCATGATTTACATATGATTGATTTGAGCACATACTAGAGATTTGCATATTAAACCAGCATAGATCCATCTTAACTCTNATAATAGTTTTTCTGTTATTTTTCTCTATTTGAAATAATATGCATAGGATTTCTGTTATTTTTAACAATTTTTTAAAATTTGAATGCAATATTTTTTTTAAATGATTTTTTAGTTTTATTCAAAATAGAAAATATTTCTATTATTTTTAACAAATTTTTAAAATTTGAATACATACTTTTTTTTCCTTATCAAAAAAGAAAAATATTATTGGCTTTTCAAAACAGTGGGATAACCGTTTATTTGATGATTAACTAAATTGCCTGAATTAGTAGATTTAATAGAAACTATTTTTTATAAATTTTTTAGCTTTATCAAAAAAAGTATTATTGGCTTTCAAAACAATGCAATGCTATAATAGTTTTTCTGCTGATTAACTAAATTGCCTGAATTAGTAGATTTGGTGATTAACTAAATTATTTTAGTTTTTCACCATTTTAATAGTAAATATAGAAATTATTTTTTACGAAAATTTTAAATGTAAATATTGTATCTTTCAAAGAACATTAAATTTATTATTAGTTTCCAAAACAGTGGTATAACAGTTTATCTGTCCTTTTACTCTGCCTGAATTAATAGATTTGGTAAGAACCTAAATTATTTATTCAAAGATTTTGAAAATAAGTTGAAGTTATAATTTAAAATGATAGAATTGTAATTTTTCAAAATATTTTACACAGTTTTTGTTCACCAAATTTAATAAAAAAATCTTGAAAATAAGTTGAAGTTATAATTTAAAATGATAGAATTGTAATTTTTCAAAATGTTTTACACATTTTTTGTTCACCAGATTTAATAAAAAGATCTTGAAAATAAATTGAAGTTATAATTTAAAATGATAGAATTGTAATTTTTCAAAATATTTTGCAAATTTTTTGTTCACCAAATTTTATAAAAAGAAGTTTGGACAAAAAGCTGGGCATTGTATACCACTGTTCCACTTTAGCACTGAGTTTTTTTATTTACAATCTCGAAACCAAAAACCTGCAGGCTCAATCTGAGTTTCTCCTTCATTTGTTGTAATAAAAAATATTGAAGGGATAAGATCAGTGTCTCCTGCATTTATCATACTCATAAGATTTGCTACGGAAAATGTTTTCCATGAATCAAGTAAGGCAGAAACCTCAACTTTAACAGATTGGGATTGTTTTTATTAGTGTTATTTATTTTATATTAGCAAGCTTTATAAGGGAAATTCCACCTATCAGTTTGAAATATAGTTTCCAACTTCAACAATATTTCAAAAAACATGGATCTCAACTAAAGTCTTACAAATTAAAATAATTTGGGAAACACATTGGATTTGCATAGACATAACTTATGTAGGATAATGTTCAAATAGCTTTTAAATTTTGTTTCTAAAAGGGTAGGCTTATCCAATTTATAACTAATATTCAAATAGCTTCTGAATTTTGTTTCTAAAATGGTAGGCTTATCCAATTTATAACTATGTTTTTCAAATAAATTTTAATATTTGGTTAGTGCATATAATATATATATAACAAACAGCATGCTAAAAGATATCTGTAGTGATTCACTTTGATTCACTTTAGTATAAGGTAAAAATGTATGACATATTCAAACATTTTATATTGAGGAAATAATTTCATTAACTCAGAATTTTTACAAATGAATCTAATAATCAATCTCATTTGACAATCTTAATCATCACTACCCTTCCCTCTCCACTTGTGACATTCACATTGAGCCTTTATTTAGGTGATTTGAACTTTGGAGGCACAAAGAGTGGTGAGGACAAGATATTCTCTCCAAAAAAAAATGCCTCACTAACTTGAACATGAACTCCTACTTTAATCAGGGCTATCTAAAAATGCCTTACTAACTTGAAGATGAACTCCTACTTTAATGAGGGCTATCTACTTGAGAGAGCACAAGGTCCTTGTTAACTCATCCTAAGAGTCTATCTACTAGTTCACAGTCTTGTGTTAAGTGGGTATGTTGGTATAAGATGATCTTTTGAGATAGTTAATACTACATTCCATTTACATTGTTAACTCATCCTGAGAGTCTATCTGCTAATTCACAGTCTTGTGTTAAGTGGGTATGTTGGTATAAGATGATCTTTTGATATAGTTAATACTACATTCCATTTACACTGGAACCATAGTGTTAGAGAAAACCATTGGTGGTTAGAAAGTGTTTTATGGCTTTGAGATAAAACATAGAAATGTTGAACTTGATAAGCAAATTTTCATTTTCAACATTTTAGTCAACTCGATTTTATTATGGCAATGAAGTTTAGGTTTTCAGCTTCCGTTGTAAGTTTTGAAGCAAAATTATGTAATTCCAAAACTATTTCATAACTTTATTTTAAAATTAAATGCAACATTATCTAGATTCTTCTCTTTATTGATGCCAAACATTCATAATTATAGCTATGATTGGATATTTAGGATATAAGCATAACTTTGAAGTTGAGCAAGGATAAGTCCTTTTGAAAGCCTCTGGTATATATTGTAGTTACCATGGGCTTAAAAAATGTCGGGCTAGGAATTCGGAAGCTTGCCATAATTATTGGAACATAAAAGAGGAGAATCGAATTAATAATCTCGAATCCTACATTCATGTAAAGTTTTAAAATAAGTTTGGGATACAATGAACTTTACAAAGATTTTGTACATACTAAATTAGTTGCTCAAAACTATTTTTGCAATGTTATGAATTTAAAATTCAGGACCAATATTCATAACCTTAAATGTGAAATTGGCGGCTAAACAAACCTAGAAATTTAGGGGACGAGTGACTTTGCAATACAAGGGAGGTTGAGGATGAGCATCATTTCCGTTTAACATGTGCTACTCTTATTATAAGACATGAATGTTCCTAGTTTCATAATTGAGGTTGTGCCGTGTGTCTATGAATCAAAATACACACCTAAATAAAACTCACTGCCAATTGCATTAAATTCAACACAACAAAATTTCACAACTAATATTTTGCTCTATTTTTCAGAAATATAAAAGATTTAAAAATTTATGAAACACATTCAATTTCACAAATGGATATAATCTTACAAATATACCCCTCCTCAAGGTTGTACAACCATGTCTAAAGGCTTCTTTACACTTCTACATTGTAACACAAAAACTCATTTATTTTAATTCTAATCATATTTACACAAAGTGTTTGGAAGTTGATTAGATACATGGGAATCCAACCATTTGAAATTCCACTAATTACAAATATGCATATTCAAAATCGGCATCACAAAGTTATAATAGTTCTAAAAATTGCAAGAATCTTGGACTTCATATAACTTCACAAGCCAAATATAGGAAAAATTTGAGAAAATGCACTTCTTTCATTGTGGAAGCATTCATGAAGGGTTATGAAGCTATTTGGGTGTTCCATCATCCATAAAAAAAAGTCACCTTCAATGTTTATCTAGCACTCTTAAGGCCAAAAAAAACATCATTAATTTCTCAAAAGTTAAATTTGGTATAAAAAATCTAACATATCTTCAAAAATGCACACCAAACTCTAATAAATGTATTCTTTGTTTAATTCAAAGAATAATAAGGAAGTGTTTAAGATGAGATAAAAACCTATGTATTTAGATTTTCCAAAACTATCTCCATATGGAAGTTATAAGTTATAGCAGTACAAAAATGACTCTTTAAATGATTTTGCATGTTTTTTCTAGAATTGGGAAAATGCACACCCAAAAATTTTAGTATCCATCCAAATAATGATATAGAACTTCTTTAGTATTTTTCATGACCTACTCGACCTTCTCGTGTGGTTAGGTTTTCAATCCTAATCTCAAAAATATTGGTGTGGAAAAACATGGCAAATATGATCTCTTGACAATGAAATGGATTTATCAAGTTGACATCGGTTAGGAAAATGCGCACCCTATCTCATAAAATACCATATGATAAATTATGAAAGAATATGTTTGAGTGTTTTACATGGTTCATCACTCCACACTTCCATTTTCCCAAAAACTATCTTGTGCTAGAAGTTGTTGAACCACAAAAAATAGTATTTCTTTGGGTTTCACTATTTTGACACTTTTAGATAATTTGGATCAAGAAATTCCCAGCAAAGAAAAATTATGCATGTGGGTGTGTTAAGAAGCATAGACATGGTGTATGCTATTTTGTAGACCTTCTAATTTAAATCATGACAAAGGATTAAAACAAGAAACATACTAATTAATTACAAAAATCATAGTTTCTCCATGACAATTTTATGAGCTAGGGATGCTCTACATCATACTCCTGTTGATGCTCAAAATGAGAATCAACCACAACACTCAAAACACCCTTGTAGGGCTATAAGGGGAAATAGCAAGGATAGAAGCTTGGGTTAGGTTGAAAACCTTAAACTCAATAGTGACATGGTTAGATTAATTAATTAAGAAAAATAGTGGAGACTTTCCTCTTGAGGTACCAATCCTCCAATTATGTGTGTATAATTTATTTTAGGCTACTTTAGGCCAAAGATTAATTTCCTTTTAATAAATTCAATTAGAACGCAAGCATAATCTTATCAATGATGCAAGTTAGATTTTAGAGAAATATTAAACTAATAAATGTATGAAATGTTATGGCAATTTTAATTGAAGTCTAAGATTTTTAGTTAAAATGAACTAGAAAATGTATAATTAAACTGTGAATATAGTATAAAATGTGGAAATAAATAATATGCACAAAAGTAAATACCAAAATGATTAAATTTGTGAATTTAAACATAAACTAGATTGTAAACATATGACAATGGATCATAATCAATAAATAAGTCATGCATATCTACAATAGTGGAACAAGCAAAAGAAGACTAAACAATGCTTGTAAATTAAGAAAGAAATCTAAGAAAGAAAAACAATATACACAAAAGGGAGGTGCAAGCAAGGCCAAAGAAGGATGTAATCATTAATAAAGACTTATGTGTAGCCAATAGTAATCCAAATGGTCTAAATATTTATGGGCAACCAATAATAACCCAAATGGTCTAGTAATTGACTTGGATTCCTGTAAATAAGATGTTTCCAAGACAATATGTTGCTCACAACAATTTAGAGTCAAGCAAGATGGATACCTAGACAACGCAAAGACTTTGTTACCTGTGCACACTCATATTTTTTGAAGGGTAATGTCATTGTGGTAGTGTTACTCATTAAGACATTGTGGAGAAATACATACATGAAGAAAATAAGCATAAATTATCTTTGGAGGGAAGTACCTCTGTTATCACCTTAGTCTTAGACCTTAGATAATAACTTATTTTCGACAACTAACTTTGTTAGTCTATTGAAGGAATGAGAGAATGCACTTAAGGATAATGTAGTAGTAGATCAAAGCTACTTGCTCTCTCTTTTCTCCTCCCCCTTTTAGGTTACCCTCCTATTTTTTATAAGATGTGGATAGGTAATTGAAGAGTTGTAACTCTTGCTCTTGAATTTACTCTTGAAATAATAATAAAAATTGGATACTTTACTTTTGAATTTACAAGTAGAGATAATTTTGAAAGTCATATTGGATAAAGGTACTAACTTCTTAGGTTAGTTAAGCGTCTCAACTCAACTAGTTGCAAGTGAAAAGAAATTTATGATGCATGAATTCCTCTAAAGTCCATTTAAATGCAATTTCAAAGTTATAACAACTCATACATTATCCATTCCACACCATTATATATATATATTGTCAAATGTCACCAACCGTGCATCATAAATACATAGATAAAGTTTGTCATCATCCAAAAACAACACTATTGTTTATCTATCAAAAAATTTATCAAACATTATTTACAAATTTGAAATCATGATGGGGATTACTATGAATAAGGTCCTTATAAAGAGCCTTATTAAATATACCACACACCCATTATCAGTTGGGATTTGGGTCCACTCATAGAGCTGATTTAAAGATTTGATGATAGGTTGTCCGTCAACAACTAGTAATAGCAAAACACCGTGTTAATCATCCCAAAATTGCTTACATCAACATCCAACTATCTAAATCAAGCAAACCATAACTATACCGCAATGTCTATCTTCAACCATGCATGTGTAATGCTAAAAGTAAAGAAACATAGATGTTTTTGCATCACAAGGAGTGGGTATAAAAGCAAGAGAAAAAAGTAACATGTTGATAGCATCAGAGAGGATCCTATTGACAAGTAGTTTTGACATGGAACTCAACCTTTCTTCATACACCATTCATGATTACTTCTTCCGACACTCAAGCCTTCATACTAAACAAATACAACAATCATGAGTAGGAACCATGATTTACCTATGATTGATTTGAGTACATACTAGAGATTTACGTATTAAACCAGTATAGATCCATTTTAACTTTGGATCTACCAAGC
>NWUY0300001068.1:97005-113186 GCA_004151065.3 Larix sibirica
TGCTAGATATACAATCATAGCTTTAGACACAACATAAGTACATTTGGCATCAATAAAGAGAACAAGGTAAATACGGTTGCATTTAATTTTGAAATTGGGTTATGAAATAGTTTTGGAATTGCGTATTTTTGCTTCAAGTCTTACAATGGAAGCTACAAACCCAAAATTCATTACCATAATAAAACTAAGTTGACTAAAGTGTTGAAAATGAAATTTTGCTTATCATGTTCAACATTTCTATGCTTGATCTCAAAACCATAAGAACATTTTTTAACCACCAATGCTTCTCTCTAACTCTATGGTTCCAATGTAAATGGATTGTAGTATTAATTGTCTCAAAAGATCAACTTATACTGACGTACCCACTTAACACAAGAATGTGAATTAGCATGCATATAGGCACCTATGATGAGGTAACACGTCCCTTGTGCTCTCTTTATTAGATAGTCGTGATTGAAGTAGGAGTTAATCTTCAAGTTAGTAAGGCATTTTTTGGAGGGAACATCTAGTCCTCGACCACCATTTGCGCCCCAAAGTTCAAATCACCTAGATAAGGGCTAAATGTAAATGTCACTAGTTGACAGGGAAGGTGGGCTAATAGGTAGTGGTGGTTAAGACTGTCAAGTGAGGTTGACTTTTAGACTCATTTGTAAAAATTCTAAATTAATGAAACTATTTCCTTAATACAATAAAATACGAGGTGTTTGAATATGTCATACATTTTTATCTTTTTCTAAAGTGAATCACTGCATATACCTTTCAGCATGCAGAGATTTCTCTAACCAAAAAATAGATACAATTATTCTTATTTTTTATATACACTAACAAAATATCTAAAATCATTTGAAAAATATAAATATAATTTAGATAAGATAGCATGTAGAAATTTCTCTTACCAAAAAATAAATACAATTATTCGTATTTGTTATATACATATTATATGCACTAACCAAATATCTAAAATCATTTGAAAATATAGATATAATTTAGATGAGGGTACCCTTTTAGAAACAAAATTCAAAAGCTATTTGAACCTTATCCAACATAAGTTATGTCTCATTGTCTATGCAAATTCAATGTGTTCCCCAAAGTATTTTAGTTGTCTCATTGTCTATGCAAATTCAATGTGTTCCCCAAAGTATTTTAGTTTGTAAGACTTTAGTTGAGATCCATGTCAAAATATTTTCTTTGAAATATAATTGAAATGGGTGGAATTTCCCTCGACAAAACATGCCATTAAAAAAATAACACTAATAAGAACCATACCAATATGTTAAAGTTGGGGTTTCTGTCTTACTTGATATATGGAAGACATTTTCTATAACTAATCTTATGAGTATGATCAATGAAGGAGACATTGATCCTATCCATTCAATGTTTTCTATTACAACAAATAAAGGAGAAACTGAGTTTGAGCATAGGTTTTTGGAATTGAGATTGTAAATGAAAACTTAGGGCGAAGGATAATCATGAAGCAGTTATAATGCTCAGCTTTTTTTCAAACTTTTTAAAATTATTCTTATAAAATATAATGTGGAAAATATTTTGTAAAATTACAATTTCATCATCTTAAAATTTTAACCTCAACTTACTTTCAAGTTCTTTAAATTTATCCCCTAATTGGATTCAAAGATTTAAGGTTTACCAAATTTGTACTAAAATTGTCAATAATAAGATCAAACCGTCGGAGAGGAAATCACCTTATTCCTTCACATATGCATAGACTTCAGACCAGCCCGCCATCTCTGCTACTTCAAATTTCAAAGAGGAACCCACCTTCTTCTCACTATGTTCCAAGGCAAGACAATGAACAACTACTTCACAATCCCCAAGAGAGAGGTTCTGTAAAATGTAAGCCCATTGCATGGGACTATCCCCCAAATTCTCTCTCGATCCAGACTCTTCTACAGACATACTCTAATTTTTTCCCGGTTCAACCTCCTTATGATGCTTCATTGCTTCCAGCAGAACACATTTATGAGCGAATGTGCGAGGCTGCCCAGGGTATGGAGAAAATACAAACGGAGCAGAGGCTTTAATGCCTTCTCGAATCTCTGTCCAAACGTGTTGATAGATGCTGACCTCATCATGCGTATAACCAAGTGTCCTCCCGTGGATAGAATGAGGAGGGAAGCCCCATTCCCCTAACGAGATCCTTGTTCGCTCATGAATCCTCTTACACCTGGAGGAGCCAGTTACATATCCTTGCCTCATATTTTGGATCACTTTCCTAATATTTTGGATCACTTTCCTAGAGTCCCCATGACCATCAAACTTGGAATTTTCAAAGTCGAGACTAATTCTAAGTCGATTAGAAGAGCCAACCATTCTGGCTCATTATTTGTTTTGATCCCCCAAGCCCCCAAGCAAAGGAATTAACTATTTTTCCTCTTGGATAAAAAATGATCCCTCCCGGACCTGCCACCCCTGGGTTTCCTTTAGAAGCCCCATCAAAGAACAAAGAGAAACAATGTTGTTCCGACCACCATTTTTTGAAGTCATGGTTACTTTTACTAATTTTCCATTCCAGAGGGATTCTAAAACTTGTTGCTGAGATTTTGGACTGAAGTGAGCTCGCCTGGAGAAGATCTTTCTCCCAGATGGCCTCTTTGAATAAAAGTTGTTCTGAATTTGAAAGGGATAACCTGTAAACAGTCAAGCATTATGCCAATAAGTTTGTGGCTTTGTATGCAACCCTGTTGTAGTCAGCTTTCTTATCTTCAAAATCACTTTGTTCCTTGTTATCCAGATTTGCGAGCAAATATTTTTAGGGAGAGCATTTGCGAGCAAATATTTTTAGGGAGAGCATTCCATAATCTTTGTAAGGTAGGATTTTTTTTGCAATGTTCCTAGAAAATATCGCTTCCAATTCCCAATTAAGCCCTTAATTTTCCCAGGCAAAGAGAAATTACCACATAAGTTCCCTAGAGATTTCTCCCATACTTTTTTTGAGAATTCACAAGGAAAAGGTGGATAGAGTCCTCCTCAAAAGACTTGCAAAGGACACACCTAGAGGGGCCTGCTACACCTCTTTTTCGAAGATTTTCAACAGTAAGGAGCTTATTATGGAATAAAATCCAAATAAAGGAGTTAGATTTTGGAAGGCAATCTGCTTTCCATACCTTTTTCCACATGCTGACTGAGGGCATCTGAAGATTGTTCGATATTTTCCTGTAACCTTCCTTGACCGAATAGACTCCCTTATCGCCCTAGCCTCTTTGATTTTTCTCTCTTTTATGAATAGGGGCCTTTCCATGTAAGGGGGGAAGAAAGGAAAGGAATTCTTGTTGGAGATGGGATAGGACAACCAAGCTTTTCCAATTTTCCCAAGCACAATTGCTTGCCCAAACCGAAATGTCATAAAGGTGGGAGTATCCATTCTCTTGAAGGCAAGACCGAATACCAACAAGAGATGGAATAGTTCCCAAGGGAGGTTGTCCAATAATGTTGTCCGTCCATAAATTTAATATTTTCCCATCACACGGAATCCAATGGAGCGAGTCTTTTATTAGCCCTATTGAGGGTTGATATCCCAAATAGGCGACCTAGATCCAGAAAGACCATAATCTATACATCTCAGGCGATGCTTCTTGATGTATTTTTTCCTTAAAGCTTCCTTCCACCACTCCTTTTTCCCGAAGATCAATCTCCAAAGCAATTTTGCTCCCATTGCTATATTCATTTGCTTTGGTTCTCTCAAGCCAAGCCCTCCCTTCTCCTTAAGACTTATGATAGTATTCCACTTCACCAAGTGAAATTTCTTAGTGGAGGTTTTCACCCCTTGCCACATGGACTTCCTTAACTCTTGACTTAAATTGGTCATGACAATGTTGGGAGCAACAAGTAGAGAACTAGAGTATAAGGGAAATGAAGACAGAACAAACTTAATGAGAGTGATTTTCCCTGCTAAATTCAACCACCTCATTCCCCAAGACTAAATCTTATCTTTTAATTTTTTAACAATTGGTTTCCAAATAGTTGAGTTGATTCTTTTTAAAGAAATAGGCACTCCTAAGTATCTGAAAGATGACCATTCCATCTGCACTTTGAATCCTAAGACTTGAGAGGTATCATTTAAAATCATGGGGTTGCAATTCCAACTGTAAAGGAAGCTTTTAGTTGTGTTAGCTAGACCTCCAAAAGCCTTCAAAAAAAGATCTAGCGGATTCTTGAACTTTCTAGCAATCTAGACTGAAGCACTACCAAGGAGGATCGTATCGTCGGCGAATTGTGCATGGTACACAGGCTAGAATCCTCTGGCTATAATGATACCAGGTATATTTCCTTCGATTAATATCATATTAATCCTTATGCTCAAGGTGTCTGTGACCAAAATATATAAGAATGGAGACATTGGACATCCTTGTCAAAGACCTCGAGAGGTGCTAAAGAAACCAGTGGGATGACCATTCACCACCAGAGCTATCCAAGGATTGCTTATGCATGCTTTGATCCAACTGTTAAAAGGGGGAGGGAAACCAAATTTTCCTAGAAGCATGTAGATAAATTCATGACAAACTTTTTCAAAGGCATTGGAAAGATCTAGTTTGATGGCCATTCCAGCTTCCTTGGTTTTTTTGCTAGAGTGGATATCTTCTTGAACCAATAAAATATTATCAAATATTTGCCTACCTGAAATAAATCCTCCCTGATTGGTAGAGATAACCTTGGGAATGAGCTTCTTCATCCTATTGGAAATTATTTTCGTAATAATTTTGTAGGACGAGTTACAATGAGAGATAGGCCTATATCTATTGATAGGGGAAGGGTTTCTCTCTTTCGTAACAAGAGCAATAAAGGAAGAGTTGGTGGCACCTCCAATTTCATCTCTATCCTTTGTCCAATTGGGCATTCTGGTAAGATCATTTTTTATAATGCTCCATCATCTTCTATAAAAGCAAATAGTGAAGCCCTCCGGCCCAAGAACCTTATCAGGATGAAGAGACCACACTGCCTTGGAAGCCTCCTCTTTAGAAATGGGAAGGCACAAAATTGAGTTTTATTCTTCAAAGATAATAGGAGGAATGTCCTCACTCATCTGCTCCATTTATCTATATTCCACCTCTTCCTCCTCATTGAAAAGAGTCTCAAAAAAGGATTTAATCCTCCTTGATTTCTTGTTGGTCCATAATATTTTCGATGCTTTCTTTTGTTAGTTCCAGAATATAATTCTTCCTCTACCTCTCTTTGCATTGATTATGAAAAAGATTTATATTCATGTCCCCTCCTTTGAACCATAGACTCCTCAAACACAACGCCATTCCTCTTCTTATTTTCTTTGCAAGGCTTGGATTTTTCTTTCCAATTCTTTTTCCTTAAACATAATCTCCTCTATCACCGGATACCACTCAATATTTCCTTGCAACTGCTCTAGTTATGCTAGAAATTCTCTCTTTTCATCACTTAGATCCTTGTCGTTAGAGGCAACCCATCTTTTTAAGGCAGACTTAACATTTCTTAGTTTGGTTTCCCAAATGTAGCTTGGAGATCCAACTACATAAGGAGTCCAGGCCTCTTGGATGATTTGCAATATTCCCTCTGATTTCAACCATAGCGGATTGAATCTAAAAGGGATTGGACCAATATTACCAACCAAAGTGAAAAAAAGGAGCTATAGGCTTATGGTCTGAGGCTACTGAGACCAAAATTCTTGTTTAATTGGGAATGGAAGGCTTGCTTAGGAAGGAACAACTTACCAAAAATCTATCCAATCTAGTTACAATGTGGCTTGGTCCTGCTCACTTGTTGTTCCATGTATGTTTCCCCTTTTTAGGCTTGATATCGATCAAGTTCTAGGAAGCTATAATATCCTCCAGTCGCTCAACAAAGGGGACTCTAACCTTCATCACTCCTCACCTTTCCTTAGCAGAAATCATGACATTGAAATCCCTAGCAATTATGCAAGAACTTTGCGTCCTCCCTTCACGTAGAAGGTCCAAAGAGTTCCAGAACCCTTTCTTAGAACCAGATTGAGTAGGTCCATATACATTTCCTACTTAGATGGATTCCTTGTTTACTAGTTCTTCTAGTTCCACAAATAACCAGCTTTGATTTTCTAAGTAAGATAATAGCCGATAATGGTTCTTATCCCACCAAGTAATAATTCCTCCTCCAACTCCTATTGCACTGATTGCCTTACCATCTCCATTTACCCATATCTTACTCAAAATATTAGTGCTTTATTCTTCTTGCATTTTTGTCTCTTGGATTAAAAGGATTGAAGTGGATTTAGATTTCCTCATTTTCTTTATTGCTTATCTTTTTGTGTCCCACCTAACCCTTTACAATTCCAGGAGACAATTTTCATTATTTCTTCTGGAATTGGACGGAGGTCTTATCCTTATCCTCCTCCCTTGTTCCTTGACTCTGCTTTCCTGCTGAAATTATTATGATATGGTAATCTAGGATGGATTGCTTACCCGCCACCTTTTCCCAAGTTGCTTCTAGATCCCTTAATGTTTTGTTTGGTTTTCTTCCCTTCTTTGTTTGAGGTTCCATTTTTTCGTTCTTGATCTCTAATGCTTATTCCAAATGCACCTTGGCTCTTGACCTAGTTATTGATCCTCCTAAACTATGAGATTCCTCAGATCTGAAATCTATGTATGCTTGCGAGGGAAGGGTTGGAACATAATTATCTTCTTGACCAACTTCATTCAAAACTATCTGTATTTTTGGTTCCTTAACTTCTTCCTCCCCTTTTTCTTTAGGATCTTCCTTTTCTTCTTCTTCTTCTTCAATTGTGAGCACTTGGAAACTATTCGATGGGGTTTTTGCTTTGAGGGTGACTGTTGTTGGTTGGGATTAGATTTATTTCCTCTTTTCCTAGAGAGTTCATTCCATTATTTTCCCCTGCGGTTACTCTATGTCTTGATGCTTCCTTTTTGGGCATCACCTAGCAAAGTGCCCATACTCATGATAGACTTTGCATTTGAAAGGTATTTGCTCGTAATCCACTATTTGAAGATGATTCCACCCATCCATCAACAGATTTATTGCTTTAGGGAGACCCTTCTCCAAGTCCACCTCCATGCATATTCATGCGTAGGAGAACATCGGGGGTTTTGCCTCAGATTTGTCAATGAATTTACCCAAAGAGTTCCCAATTGTTCTAAGATCCTCATTGTTCCAACAATGCAAAGGAAGATGCGAGAGATTTACCCACACATGGATTGTTGATGGGATATCTTTCTCTGAGTCAAAGGAAAGATCCCATTTATTCAGATACATGCCCCGCGGACCCATGAAATATGGTTTGTTCCTGAAGATTAAATCGCGATCCTCCTTCTTTTCAAATTAGACAAAAAAATCCCTTACAGTAGAAGTTTTGTTGAACTTCCCCTTGAATCAATGGCTGTCAATTTTTGTTGAGCCATGTTTCATTGGCGCAAGGGGAAGCCCATAACCCCATGAAGTGACCTACTAACCCCTTTTCAGACAGGACTATCGCTTTGTATTTGGAATTTGTTGAGGATAGCTTCACCTCCAGCACCGCAGTCTGCTTCACGAATTTCAAATCAAGCGCATGAGCATATTTGCTTGAAGTGGGTTGAGTGACAACTATTCTTTTGAATCCATCCTCAANAGTTATGTCTCATCGTCTATGCAAATCCAATGTGCTCCCCAAAGTATTTTAGTTTGTAAGACTTTAAGACTACAAAAGTTATGTCTCATCGTCTATGCAAATCCAATGTGTTCCCCAAAGTATATTAGTTTACAGAAGTTATGTCTCATCGTCTATGCAAATCCAATGTGTTCCCCAAAGTATTTTAGTTTGTAAGACTTTAAGACTTTAGTTGAGATCCATGTCAAAATATTTTCTTTGAAATATAATTGAAACATGTGGAATTTCTCTCGACAAAACCTGCCATTAAAAAAATAACACTAATGAGAACAATGTCAATATGTTAAAGTTGAGGTTTCTGTCTTACTTGATTCATGGAAGACATTTTTTATAACTAATCTTATGAGTATGATCAATGAAGGAGACACTGATCCTATCCATTCAATATTTGCTATTACAACAAATGAAGGAGAAATTGAGATTGAATCTGCAGGTTTTTGGAATTGAGATTGTAAATCAAAACTCCGGGCCAAGGATAATCATGGAGTAGTTGTAATGCCCATCTTTTTGTTTGAACATTTTAAAATTATTTTTACAAAATATGATGTGGAAATTATTTTGTAAAATTACAATTTCATCATCTTAAAATTATAACCTCAACTTATTTTCAAGTTCTTTAAATTTATCCCCTAATTAGATTCAAATATTTATGGTTTACTAAATTTTTACTAAAATTGTCAATAATAGGATCAAAACGTGGGAGAAGAACTCACCTTACTCCTTCACATATGCATAAACTTCAAACCAGCCCACCATCTTTGCTACTAAAAACGTCGGAGAGGAACCCACCTTCTTCTCACTAAGTTCCAAGGAAAGACAATGAGTAGCTACTTCAGAATCCCAAAGAGAGAGGTTCTGTAAAATGTACGCCACTGCGTGGGACTATCTCCCAAATGCTCTCTCGATCCAGACTCTTCTACAGACATACTCAAATTTTGTCCCGGTTCAACCTCTTTAAGATGCTTCATTGCTTCCAGCAGAGCACATTTATGAGCGAATGTGTGAGCCTGCCCAGGGTATGGAGAAAAGACCAACGGAGCAGAGGCTTTAATGCCTTCTTGAATCTCTGTCCAAACGTGTTGATAGATGTTGACCTCATCATGCATATAGCCAAGTGTCCCCTCCCATGGATAGAATGAGGAGGGAAGCCCCATTCCCCTAACGAGATCCTTGTTCACCATAATGTTTTTGCCAAAAAACTCTTTGCAATTCTTATTTATGGGACGCATTTGCTAACGATAACGTTGTTGACATAAACTACTTTTCCAATCGTGGTTCTTGTTCCTTGATTGGAAAGTTTATCTACTAGCCCATTATTTACTCTTTTGACATGAAAATAATTTATAGTAGAAGGATTTTTTAGAAGCATAATCTGCTCATGAATACTCTTACATCTGGAGGAGCCAGTTACATATCCTTACCTCATCTTCTGGATCACTTGCCTAGAGTTGCCAATGACCATCAAACTTGCAATTTTCAAAGTCTAGACTAATTCTAAGTCAATTAGAAGAGCCAACCATTCTGCTTCATTATTTGTTTTGATCCCAAGCCTCCAAGCAAGGGAATTAACTATTTTTCCTCTTCGATAAAAAATGATCCATCCCTCACCTACCACCCCTAAGCTTCCTTTAGAAGCCCCATCAAACAACAGAGAGAAACAATGTTGTTCCGACCACCATTTTCTGAAGTCATGTTTACTTTTACCGACTTCCCATTCAAGAGGGATTCTAGAACTTGCTGCTGAGATTTCAGATTGAAGTGAGCTCACATGGAGAAGATATCTCTCCCAGATGGCCTCTTTGAATAAAATTTGTTCTAAATTTGAAAAGGATGACTCGGAAATGGTCAAGCATTATGTCAATACGTTTGTGGCTTTGTATGCAACCCTGTTGTAGTCATCTTTCTTATCTTCAAATATCACTTTGTTTCTTGCTATCCAAATTTTCCAGCAAATATTTTTCGGGAGAGAATCCCATAATCTTTGTAAGGTAGGATTTTTTTGCAATGTTCCTAGAAAATATCACTTCCAATTCCCAATTAAGTCCTTAATTTTCCCAGGAAAAGGTGGATAGATTCCTCCTCAAAATACTTGCAAAGGACACACCTAGAGGGGCTTACTACACCTCTTTTCCGAAGATTTTCAACTATAAGGAGCTTATTATGGAATAAAATTCAAATAAAGGAGTTAATTTTTCAAAGGAAATCTGCTTGCCATACCTTTTTCCACATGCTAACTAAGGGCGTTTGAAGATTGTTCGATATTTTCCTGTAAACTTCCTTTACCGAATAGACTCCCTTATCGCCCCAGCCTCTTTGATCTTTCTCTCTTTTATGAATAGGGGCCTTTCCATGTAAGGAGTAAAGAAAGGAAAGGAATTCTTGTTGGAGATGGACTAGGACGACCAAGCTTTTCAAATTTTCCCAAGCACCATTTCTTGCCAAAAATAAAATGTCATAAAGGTGGGAGTATACATTCTCTTGAAGCCAAGACCGAATAGCAACAAGAGCTAGAATAATTCCCCAGGGAGGTTGTCCAAGAATGTTTTCCATCCATAAATTTATTATTTTCCCATTGCCTGGAATCCAATGGAGCGAGTCTTTTATTATCCCTACCGACGGTTGAGATCCCAGATAGGCAACCCAGATCCAGACAGACCATAATCTAGACATCTCAGGCGATGCTTCCTAATCTATTTTTTCCTTGGAGCTTCCTTCCACCACTCCTTTTTCCCAGAGATCAATCTCCAAAGCAATTTTGCTCCATTACTATATTCATTTGTTTTAGTTCTCTCAAGCCAAACTCTCCCTTCTCCTTAATACTTATGATAGTATTCCACTTCATGAAGTGAAATTTCTTAGTGGAGGTTTTTCCCCCTTGCCACAAGAACTTCCTTAACTCTTGACTTAAATTGGTCATGACATCGCTGGGAGCAACAAATAGAGCACTAGAGTATAAGGGGAATGAAGACATAACAGACTTAATGAGAGTGACTTTCTCTACTAAATTCAACCACCTCATTCCCCAAGACTAAATCTTATCTTTTAATTTTTGAATAATTGGTTTCCAAATAGTTGATTTAATTATTTTTAAATAAATAGGCACTCCTAAGGATCTGAAAGATGACCATTCCATCTACACTTTGAATCCTAAGATTTGAGAGATATAATTTAAAATCAAGGGGTTGCAGTTCCAACCGTAAAGGAAGATTTTGGTTGTGTTGGCTAGACCTCCAGAAGCCTTTAAAAAGAGATCTGGCGAATTCTTGAACCTTCTAGCAATCTGGATTGAAGCACTACCAAGAAGGATCGTATCGTCGGCGAATTGCGCATGGTTCATAGGCTGGAATCGTATAACTATAATGATACCAGGTATATTTCCTTCGGTTAATAGCCTATTAATCCTTCTGCTCAAGGTGTCTACGACCAAAATATGTAAGAATGGAGACATTGGACATCCTTGTCGAAGACCTCAAGAGATGCTAAAGAAACCAGTGGGATGACCATTCACCAACGAAGCTATCCGAGGCTTGCTTATGCATGCTTTGATCCACTTGATAAAAGAGGGAGAGAAACCAAATTTTCCTAGAACCATTTAGATGAATTCATGACGAACTCCATCAAGGCATTGGCAAGATCTAGTTTGATGGTCATTCTAGCGTCCTTGATTTTTTTTCCTCGAGTGGATATCTTCTTGAACCAATAAAATGTTATCAAATATATTCCTACCTGATTCGCAGAGATGATCTTGGGAATGACCTTCTTCATCCTATTGGAAATTATTTTTGTAATAATTTTGTAGGATGAGTTACAAAGAGAGATAGGCCTATATCTATTGATATAGGAAGGGTTTCTCTCTTTCAGAACAAGAGCAATAAAGGAAAAGTTGGTCGCACCTCCAATCTTATCTCTATCCTTGGTCCAATTGAGCATTCTGATAAGATCCTTTTTTATAATGCTCCAACATATTCTATAAAATAAGATAGTGAAGCAATCCGGCCCAGGAGCCTTATTGGGATGAAGAGACCACACTTCCTTGGAAACCTCCTCTTCAGAAATGGGAAGGAACAAAAGGGAGTTTTATTCTTCAAAGATAATATGAGGAATGTCCTCACTCATCTACTCCATTTCTCTATATTCCACCTCTTCCTCCTCATTGAAAATAGTCTTAAAAAACGATTTAATTTCCTCCTTGGTTTCTTGTTGGTCCGTAATCTTTTCCCCGATTTCTTTTGTTATTTCCATAATATAATTCTTCATCTGCCTCTCTTTGCATTGATTATGAAAAATCTTTGTATTCATGTCCCCTCCTTTTAACCATATACTCCTCAAACACAAGCGCCATTCCTCTTCTTCTTTTCTTGCCAAGGCTTGGATTTTTCTGTCCAGTTCTTTTTCCTTAAACAAAATCTCCTCTGTCACTGGCGACCACTCAATATTTCCTTGCAACTACTCTAGTTCTGCTTGAACTTCTCTCTTTTCATCACATGGATCCTTGTAGTTAGAGGCAACCCATCTTTTTAAGGTAGACTTAACATTTCTTAGTGTGGTTTCCCAAGTGTAGCTTGGAGATCCAACCACATAGGGAGCCCAAGCCTCTTGGATGATTTGCAATATTCCCTTTGATTTCAACCATAGCGGAATGAATCTAAAAGGGATTGGACCAAGATTACCAACCAAAGTGAAAAAAAGAGCTATAGGCTTATGGTGTGAAACCGCTGAGGCCAAAATTCTTGTTTCAGGAATGGAAGGCTTGCTTAGGAAGGAACAACTTACCAGAAATCTATCCAATCTAGTTGCAATGTGCCCTAGTCCTGCTCGCTTGTTGTTCCATGTATATTTCCCCTTTTTAGGATTGATATCGATCAAGTTCTAGGAAGCTATAAGATCATCCAGTCACTCACCGAAGGGGACTCTAACCTTCATCCCTCCTCACCTTTCCTCAGCAGAAATTGTGACATTGAAATCCCTAGCAATTATGCAAGGACTTTGCGTCCTCCCTTCACGTAGGAGGTCCAAAGAGTTTCGGAACCCTTTCTTAGACCCCGATTGAGTAGGTCCGTATACATTTCATACCTAGATGGCTTACTTGTTTATTAGGTCTTCTAGTTCCACAAATAACCAGTTTTGATTCTCTAAGTAAGATAATAACTGATAATGGTTCTTATACCACCAAGTAATAATTCCTCCTCCAACTCCTATTGCATTGATTGCCTTATCATCTCCATTTACCCATATCTTACTCAAAATCTTAGTGCTTTCTTCTTCTTGCATTTTTGTCTCTTGGATTAAAAGGATTGAAGCGGATTTAGATTTCCTCATTTTCTTTATTGCTTCTATTTTTGTGTCCCACCTAACCCTCTGCAATTCCAGGAGAAAATTTTCACTATTTCTTTTGGAATTGGACAGAGGTCTTGTCCTTCTTCTCCTCCCCTGTTCCTTGACTCTGCTTTCCTGCTGAAATTATTCTGAGATGATAATATAGGCTGGATTGCTTACCCGCTGCCTTTTCCCAAGCTGCTTCTAGATCCCTTAATGTTTTGTTTGGTTTTATTCCCATCTTTGTTTGAGGTTCCACTTCTTCGTCCTTGATCTATAATGGTTCTTCCAAATGCACCTTGGCTCTTGACCTAGTTACTGATCCTCCTGAACTATGAGATGCCTCATATATGACTTCTATGTATGCTTGCGAGGGAAGGGTTGGAACATAATTATCTTCTTAACCAACTTCATTCAGAACTATCTGTATTTCTAGTTCCTTAACTTCTTCCTCCCATTTTTCTTTAGGGTCTTCTGTTTCTTCTTCTTCTTCCTCAATTGCGAGCACTTGGAAACTATTCGATGGGGGTTTTTTCTTTGAGGGCGACTGTTTTTGGTTGGGATTAGATTTATTTCCTCTTTTCCTGTAGACTTCATTCCATTATTTTCCCCTGTGCTTCTTCTATGTCTTGAGGCTTCCTTTTTGGGCATCACCTAGCAAAGCGCCCATACTCATGATAGACTTTGCATTTGAAAGGTATTTGCTCATAATCCACTGCTTGAAGATGATTCCACCCATCCATCAACAGATTTATTGCTTCAGGGAGACCCTTCTCCAAGTCCACCTCCACGCAGATTCTTGCATAGGAGAACATCGGGGGTTTTGCCTTAGATTTTTCGATGAATTTACCCAAAGAATTCCCAATTGCTCTAAGATCCTCATTGTTCCAACAATGCAAAGGAAGATGCAAGAGATTTACCCACACAGGGACGGTCGATGGGATATCTTTCTCTGAGTCAAAGGAAATATCCCATTTATTCAGATACATGCCCCGCGGACCCATCAAATATGGTATGTTCCTGAAGATTAAATCACGATCCTCCTTCTTTTCAAAGAGAAAGACAAAAAAAACCCTTACCATAGAAGCTTTGTTGAACTTCCCCTTGAATCAATGGCTGTCAGTTTTTGGTGAGTCATGTTTCATTGGCGCAAGGGGAAGGCCATAACCCCATGAAGTGACCTACTAACCCCTTTTCAGATAGGACTGTCGCTTTGTATTTGGAAGCGGTTAAGGACAGCTTCACCTCCAGCACCGCAGTCCGCTTCACGAATTTCAAATCGGGCGCATGAGCATATTTGCTTGAAGTGGGTTGAGTGACAACTATTCTTTTGAATCCATCCTCAAGGATGCGATGACGCTCCTCTGGCCTAGGATCTGGAGGAGGATAGGATTCCATAGAGAACCCAAAGTTGACGAAACCCTAACAGAACCCGCTAGTAGAACTCAGAATCCCTAGTTTTCATAATTATGAATCTTTAAGATAACACAAAAATTATAATGTTTAACTTGTTGGATAGTTGTAATACTGAGGTGGCCTTCCAACTCCATTTATACCAACAATTCATATTTGTATAAATAAATATAAATTTGTTGCGTTGGGAGGTATTTTGTACAATTTATAATGGAAGAGATGTATAACTTAATATAATAGTGATGTGGTATAAGTCGACTAAATATAATAGTTTTAAAAAGTAAAATCAAAAGATTTGAAAGAAGCTAGTTATAATTACTTCAAAGGGTATCCATCTAGGGTGATAAAACCCAAGGGAAACTACAGAAGAGATGAATTTATTTGACTTAGGTACCAGTACTTATAATTTCACGAGTAGGTCACCTAAGTAGAAGTCCTAGAAATGGCTACTAAGTTTCCTCTTCATGAGAAAGTGTCTAACCAGAATAGTGATTGGTCAAGTGTGTATGTTTGAGTCGAGGTATCTAGGATGGATCCCATGGTCAATAACTAATAGATGAGTAAAAGCCTCAATACTCTTGTCTAGTTCCAAAACGTTTGCACCCACTACTTAGTATGAGGGAAATTATGACACTATTATAGATTGATCTAATTGGCATATGTGTTAGAGGTACTTTCACAATGATAGCCTTGCTACTAAAGTTCTTAATTGATCAACTATTCAACTCTAGATTCAATGTTACTAGCCTTAGAGCGTTCACTCTCCACTCTTATTCTAAGGCCCAAATCCTAAATTATAAATGCTTTGCTATCAAAGAGATTGCTCTACTTGTTTTTATTAAACATGTTCATTTTTAAGGCTATTCTTACTAAGATAGGTGTGTTTGGGTGCGTGAAGCATTGTATGCATGCTTGAACTGAAAAACCAAATATAAAAATTGTTTGAGATTAAAAGACACTTGAAGAAAAATGCTTCAAAGTGAAAAGCCTTGTCACTGTGATTTGGTCACCTTGTGCCAAGTCAAGCGATCGACCACTTATACCTATATTTAAACCTCCAAACAACCTTTTCTACTCCTAAGTGAACCCTTAACTCCTAATAATCCACTAGTGACGTAAAAAAAACATCTTAACAACCTTGTCTGAGTTCCTAAACTTTTAGATGTCTCACAATGATATCTTAAAATCTTAACACTATTGTCTCCACCACCTATAGAAGGAGCACCGCCACCTTTCCACATCTTTACTAAAACAAATTATATTGAAGTAAGCAAGAAGCCTTTCTTCACAACTTCAAGTCATAATATCATACCCTTTATAAGTCATAATATCATATATTTTCAAGGCATTATGAAGAATATATATTATATTGAAGTAAGCAACAAGCCTTTCTACACAACTTCAAGTCATAATATCATACCCTTTACAAGTCATAATATCATATATTTTCAAGGCATTATGAAGAATAATAGATATAGAGTTTACTAGTTTACACTTTGAATGTTGTAAGGATTTTGATAAGGACCCCTTTATATGTTGATATTATCTTAAAGTAAATGTAATAAGGGTAACATATACTTATTTTTTTTTTAAATGAAATTTTCATTGATAAGTTTCAAGGATTAGCTTAATTAGTTAAACCATCTCACCAAAACATATTGTATCATAAATTCAAAACCTATTATCAATAATAAGATCAAAAATCATAAATTCAATTGATAAGGAATCTTTAAAAAAAATCCTTCTCAACTTTAAATAGTTTTTTGTTTTCAAATAATTTCTATAACTTTAAAATCTCTTCAAACTCTTCTCGTTTTATTATGCAAACAAA
>NWUY0300001069.1:29162-46501 GCA_004151065.3 Larix sibirica
TGTGGCTCCAACATTCATTAGACCAAATGGCATTTTGAGGAAGGAAAATGCACCCCACTTAGTACAAAAAGTGGTTTTCAAATGATCTTCTTCAACCACAAGTGCTTGATTGTATCTTGAGAACCCATCCAATAGAGAAAACATTCCATACCTCGAGATGAGTTGAAAAATCTATTCCATAGGAGGAACATGGTAGTTATCTTTGTCAGAAACCCTATTAAGATTGTGAAAATCTACGCATAGCCTGATTTCTCCTGAATTCTTCAATATTGACACCAAATTTTCTACCCATTCAGAATGTCTGACTTTGAAAATAATCCTAGCATCCAGTGGCTTCTTTAATTCCTATTATATTAAGGGTTCTAGGGTCAGGTGGACTTTCCTCAAATTTTGTTGGAATGGTTTGCAACATGGTTTAATGGGAATGACATGCTGTACGATGTGGGTGTCGTAAGTTTTCAGCTTATCACAAGTCCATGTGAAGACATACTTATAATGTTTGAATAACTTGGTAAATATTCGTCTCTCACCTGGCGAGCAACATGACCCAAGATTCACATACCTAGGCTCCTTTGGTGTTCCTAGATTCACCAAATCATATTGCATAGAGGAGATTTTGGTATTGACATTAGCCAACTTTCTAAACTTATGCTTCAAATCAAACAACTTCTCAAGTGTATGTACCCATTTAGGCATGTAATTTCCTCTAGATTGGATTCTATTCTCTCCAAACTTATTTAGATTTGATTGATGTTCATCGTCATTGATAATAGAGCCCTTAAAAGTGCCCTCATCTGTCAGAAAATCAATAAGTTGTGGATCTTCGTCAAACACTCTCCAATTAATCACATTGTCTGGGACATAAGGTATGAAAAGAAGTTCAATTGAAAAATCGTCATTAAGAGGAATCAAACATGAAGTAGTATTTGCTAACAAATCAACTGCAAATTTCATTGATCTAGGAATGGAATTAATGTTAAAAGCTTCAAAATTCAAAACTAAATTCCATGCCTTTTCTTGGAAACTTTTAAAATATGGAGATAAATAATGGAAAGTGTTCCTAACCTATCTTAAAATTATTTTTGAATCACTAAAAGGCCTTTAAATATTTTACATTTAAATTAATATCCTTTTTGAGACCTTGGACCAGGGATTCATACTTGGTAGTGTTATTGGTGCATTCAAATTCTAACCTATCAGAGAGATAATTTTTATTCATTTGGGGATAAACAAGGACACAACTGACCCCTTCTCCCTCTTGTGTTTTGGATCCATAAGAAAACAAAGTCCAAAAATTAGATCCTAAACTATCTCTAGAATCTAAGTTAGTTTCTAGATTTATGTTAGTAACTAAGTCTACTTTGTTACAATCATTATCATCATCCCATAAGAACTAAAGGAGATCAGGATATGTGTCTGATTCATGTCTTTTAATATCTGCTTGATAACATCCTAGTTCAGTATCCAGAAAATAGTTACCCATAACTGAATGTGTAAAATTTACAGGTTTATTCTTACCTTCCAATTCGGTGATAGTAATTTTCATATGTGGCTCTTTGTTGACCATTATCTGATTCAATTTGGTTTGGTAAGGAAGCCACAAGTGGGACCAATTAGTAGAAAATTATCCCTGTATTTTACTAGACCAATATCCACTCAACAAAAAACCATAAGCTTCAGGTATGTCCACCACCACAATATCAATAAATTGGCACACTCTTTCATCCGAAGCTAATATGATCAAAACATTATTTAGTTTACCAATCAATTTTACATCATACCTATCAAGATGAATAATCCTGGAGGGAAAATACTTGGTTGACCATTTATCTTTTTACAAACAAAATAAGGCATAACATTGGAAGAAGCTCCAGAATCCACCAGACACTTATGAACATTATAATTAAAAATTTCAAATGTGAATAGGAGAGGTGGGGTTTGGGATTTAGATTTTCCTCCAATGCTAGCTTCAATAATTTCCTTGTCTTGTTCATCATAATATTGTTTCTTGTATTTTCCCTTAGGGGTGGGAGGTTTTGTCTGAATATTAAGATCAAAATATTATATCAAATGCTTCTTGTGTTGAGGCAAGTGACATATGTCAAATAAATAGATGGTATATCTGGTCCTTTTGATTTCTTCCACCACATAATATCCCATGTTATAGCTATCTTTGGTGTTTCTTGATGTTGTTGCAGCACTTGATGAATGAGTTGGTTGATTAGTACCTATAGGTGGTGTGCGTTTCTAAGTTGTGATATTTTCTGTTGCTTTTTGGATTTTTTTGGTAGCTACTATCTTGCTCTGAGTCTTGTCAGAAGGATTACTCACTTTGTTGTTTTTAGTCACCTTAGGTTGGGTATTGACAATCCCTTTACTCCTAAAGGCACAATCAACAGGGGTAGTCCATATATTTTGTACTTCAACAGTTTCTTCATCATCCTCCAAGCCAAGGTTGGTTTCCCAATCCCACGATACTAGAGTAGTTTCATCGGGCTCTTCTTCAGTTTCAACTCATTATTGTTGTTCTGCTTCTTCCTCCTCATCTAAAGCTTGCTTGTCAAGCAATTGATTTATCACCAATGTCATAGAATTTATCCATCGAGGGCACATTTTTTTTAAGTGATTCTCCTGGTGATACGTACAGAAGTGATCCATGCCCACATCATTTAAATTGAAAGTAGTGGTTTCGCTCTCTGGGTGCTTTTGAGTTTCTTCCTTCTTTTTGAAAAAGGGCTTGAAAAGTTTCTTCCCAAAAGAACTTACTCTGTCATCCTTCTCTAAATTAACCATCTTATTAGATAACTTCTGTACCAATTTTACAACACTGCCTAGATCATTGGGTTTCTAATTAGTCGGTTTAGTCAATAACAACGATTTCTTGGATGAGGTGGCCTTAGGGTCTATTTCCATAGAGTGCTTGACAATGCTATACATTTCCAATTCGCTTTTCTTAGCCTCTTCAAAATTATCTGCAAAATGGCTTTATAAGATCTCTTAACAAACCTAGATAAGCAAGGGTGGAGAAATGTGGTATAGTATTCCACTAACACTTCCTCAGGTAGTTTGGCAGCAATTGAAAACTTATTTAGGATTGTAGTAAATCATTGATTGAAATCCTTAACTTTCACCTTCTTGTCTATTTCCAATTATAACAATTCTCTCATAAGGGAAGCCAAGGTTCTTTCTTCGCCAAATTTACTTAGGAAAGCCTTTGCCTTTTCAAAATCATCCCAATTTGTGATTGACCTTTCTAGGAGGCTAAAGTACCATATGGAAGCTTTACTCACAAAAGTATAAGGGAACAACATATTCATGATCCACATTCAAGAGATTTAGAGAGAGATAAAAAAATTTAGATGATCATCTGCAGTTATACCTTTGCCTTGGTCAAGCTTAGGTAGGATATGCTCAGGGTGCTTGGGTAAGTCATGGAGTGGTCCGGCTAAGTTTAATGAATCTTGATACCTCCAGGCCGGTGGTTGATTCACATTATGAGCCATGTTGTGAATATGTGGAGGTGTATGTAGAGGAGACTGAGTATGTTAAGAAGCAGTAGAATTAGGTGATGAAGGTCATATCTAATCGATTGGATCAAGTATTTATTATAAAGATATGTCTATCAATTCTTTGAGACATTCAACCAAAACTGAATCTCTAGTTTCTTTATCCCTTCTACAGGGAGCACGTCTCCTGGGTAACAAAGAGATTACACGCAGTCCTCCAAGTTTCATGATGTAAGACCTGGTGTATCATTGGAAAGTATCAACTTCTTGATGTGGTACTGTGTAAAGGGTTTCTAGAGATGACTCAGGTTGTTCCAACTCAAGGTTACTGTCTTCAAAATGATTTGTTTCGTGTATGCTTTCTATTATCAAAGTAATTGAACCTTCAGGTTGAGAGGTTTTGTGTGGATATCCAAAGAAAAATCCCCAAGGGAGAGGACCTCCTCTACCAGCCATGCACTGTAGACCCTCCTTCTAGTGCCAAAGCTATTTACATACGGAAAAATCCTTGCAACAATAGTAGAGGTTCTCCCTGGGGAGAAATCCCAATTAGACTCCTTACCACTTGGAATAGGGAACCCATATGGATTCTATATCGACTACCATTCACTAGTTGGGGATTTTACTGGTTGCAGCCTGGTATGCCGTTTATGATTTTTATTATTAATAAATGAAATGCAGTATGCTTTAATCTATGACGCAACCTAACCTAAATTAACCTATCCTTGCAAGGAGCAAAATTTACAAAAATGAGCAACAAACAAAGTGAGATACATTAGAAAAGCAGATAACTACTAAACATGAAATATATCATAGCTACAAAGTGATGTTAAATACTGAGATAGCTACAACATAAAAACATTTTGTGTTTTCAACATGTAGGAAGCAAAAGAATATCGTATTCAATGTATACACAATAAGCATCAATGAAACATTAGAACAATCCAACTGGTAAACAGAACAATCTTACTGCATATGAATCACATGAGAACATGAAATCAATTCCATAACATTCATCCACAAAACAAACACAAGTTCCAATGCTAAACTTGATTCCAGAAGTTGTCTATTCATCTTTATAAATAGTTCATATAGAGAGTGAGTAGTCAAAACTTTCCAACCAAAAGTCCCTCTCTCTTTTCTTGACCTTTCTTTTATGGTTTTCCCTAGGCCTCTAGGTGACTATTCGACTTCCCTCAGAGTAGTTACAACTTTTGAGATTCCCATCCACATGTCTATTCACATTTACATTTCTCAACAAAAAATATGATAAAATAAAATTAAAGTTACATAATTAAGCTAGGGAATTCCCTTGAGCTTGAATAAATTCGTCCCAAAGCTCACAATCATAAGATATTACATTTAACTAGACTGTTGGGGTTCTAATAAACGTAATGCCACTTCATGAAGGACAACTTCTATAGATAAAGTAGTTAATCCTTTGGTTGCTAAGTTGTGCCCTGCATTCAATTATTGGACCTTCAATGTGTGTTTCCTAACCTGTTCCTGTAAGACCCGTGAAGTGACTTGGTTTGTACTCTAGATAGCTCCCAAGTATTCATCTTTGATTGTCCTGAGTTCTACTAACTGCTGTGCTTTTGGGATGGGTTCTTCAAATGTTCTAGGAGGAGGAAAATGGAACCTTTCAAATACTTTTGATATGTTCTGGTGCACATCCTTACACTTCTCCAATGAGGCTGCAAGCTCCTATCGTAACTTTTTCTCTGCTTTCTGGCAATTATCCAAAGTGGCATAGTTGAGTTGCATTTCTTCTATCATTCGTTTGGGAAAATTTTGTGGGATTTTTGTGTGTTGCTTGTGCCATGTTTCCACCCTTTTCAGTTCTCCCTTTATATCAATGATCTTGAGACCACTTCTCTAGGCTGCCTTTGATACCTCTCTGAGCTTAGTAGCTATCTTTTGAATCTCGAGCAACTGCTCTGTAATTAACTCATGTGAATGAAATAGTTGTTCCTGGAAAGCAGTTGCACAACTATGGAATTGAACTATGCATTGCCTTTCTTCTTTGGAAGCACTCAACTCTACATTCAACTACTCGCTCCTCTAGCTCATCTCCTTTGGTTTGTAGCTCCCACATTTGTACGTTCATGGCTACTTTTTCTGCCTCGAGAACTTCAACCCAGGTGGTTATAAGAGCATCCTTTTATGATTGTAAGCTTCAAGCTAGGGTTGTTGCGTTCCACTTTTCGATCTCCAGAGCATCACGCTAGTGTTTTAAATCAATCATTTTGCTTCTAGATTGTAAGAGGATGTCCTCCAACTCATCAATCTTCCTCTTACCTTTCTCAACGTCTTGTAGCAACTTTTGGATATTGTCTTGGCTAACGTTTGTAGAGGCAATCATTTTTGGTGCTTGATCAGTTCCCTCAAATATTGGGACTTCCTGAGTGGTGACAATATCTAGTTGTGACGAAATCTTGAGTCTCTTTTCTGTTTTTTGACAAAAATTTTCCTCTTGGAGTAAAAAATTATGGTTTCCAACTTGGACATAACATGCTCCTTAGATGGTGTGTGTGGTGTGATGCCTAATTCCTTGAGGGGAAAATGGCCTTTGGGGAGCGAGACGTCAGCTCTAGTTAAGGTATATTCAATTTCCATGTCTTGAGGANNGGAATGACTGTTATGTGTCTTCTAGGCAACTCTTTGAAAATTTTAGGCTTGGGAATAGTCGAACTTGGAAGTGGATTTGCGATGGCACCTTTACTGCGAATGTTAATTTTTATAGCAGAGACTGGGCTTCCCATGGGATTGTCTTCTATCAATTCAGTTAAAGGTACCCAATCCCATAGCACCATAGTAGTGTCTGGGGATGGTTCCTCTATTTCAAGGTTTGGTTCCTCTAGAGGATCATCTTGATCTGGGATCTGCGAATCCAACATTTGGTTCATGACTAAATTCATAGAGTTAATCCATTGTGGGCAGCTCTTTTCAGAATGGTTTTCTTAATGATAGGTACATAAATGATTCATGCCAACATCATTTAAGTTGAAAACAAAAACCTTGTTCCTTGAGGGTTTTTGGGTTTCCTCCTCCTTTTTAAAGAAAGGCTTGAAAGGTTTCTTCCCAGAGGAAATTTCTCCTTTATCCTTCTCCAAATCATCGATTTTATTGGATAATTTATTAACTAACTTGACAACACCCCCTAGATCAATAGGCTACTCATACATGTGTTTGGTCAACAACAAGGGTTTCTTGGATGAGGTGATTTTGGGGTCTATTTCCACAGAATGTTTAGCGATGCTAAACATTTCCAGTTCAATTTTCTTAGCTTCCTCGAAATTATATGCCAAAGTAGCTTTGCAATATCTCTTAACAAACATAGCTAATGAAGGGTGAAGGGATGTAGTATAATAATCTATTAACACCTCTTCCGGTGGTTTAGCAGCAACTAAAAATTTATTCAAGACTGTAGTGATATCATTGATTAAAATACTTAAATTTGTCCTTCTTGTCCATCTTTAACGATAAAAATAGGTTCTTTCTTCTTCATATTTACTCCATAAAGAGTTTTTGAAATCATCCCAATTTTCAATTGATCTAGTCGGGAGATTAAAATACCATGTGGAAGCCTTAATTTAAAAAGTATAAGGGAACAACCAACAAACAACATCTTCATGATCCACACTCAAGAGATTCCAAGAGAGATAGAAACTTTTTAAATGGTCATCTATAGTTATGTATGCCCTTTCCCGGGTCAAAATTAGGAAAGATACGTTCATGGTGCTTGGGTAAGTCATGCAATGGACCATCTAAGTTTAGTGCACCCTGAGACCTCCATGTTGGTGGTTGATTTACATAGTGAGCCATATTATGAATGTGTGGATGTGTGTGTGGAGGGGATTGAGTATGGTGAGAGGAAGTAGAATCAAGTGACGAAGGTTGTATATAATTGATCGGTTCAGGTATTTCTTGTAAAGATAAGTCTATTAGTTCTTTGAAAGAATCAACCAAAAATGAGTATTGGGTTTCTTGGGCCTTTCTACGGGGAGAATGTCTCCTAGGTAGAAAAGGGATCACAAGTATCCCTCAAAATTTCCTAACATAAGATATGGTGTATCATCGGAAATGATTAACTTCTTGATGTGGTACTGCATAAAGGTTTTCGTGGATGACTCAGGTTTTTCCAACTCAAGATTATTGTCTTCAAAATTGTTTGTTTCGTGCCTAGTTTCTATTCTCAAAGAAACTGAACCTTCAGATTGAGGAGTTTTGGGTGGATATTTAAAGAAAATTCCTCGAGGGATAGGACCTCCTCTACCAACCATACGCTGGATACCCTCCTTCTAGTGCAAAATATGTTGACTCCTGGAAAAATATTTGCATCAACAGCAGGGGTTCTTCCCAATTATACTTCTTATCATTTGGAATAGGCAACCCATTTGTATTATTTCCTGACTACCATTCATTGGTTGGGAATTTTACCGGTTGCGACCCGATCCATCATTTAGGATTTTATTATTATTAAATGAGATGCATAATGTTTTAATATATGATGCAATCTAAACTAATCCAATCTATCCTTGCAAAGAGCGAAAGTCGTAAAGAACAAGCCCCAAATGAAGCATGATACATTCTAATAGCAGATAACCACCAAACATAAAAAAATATCATAGCTAGAAAGTGAAGTTAAATACTCATACAACTACAACATAAAAAAAAATTGCATTCACATCTCATAGAAAGCAAAAGGAAACTACATTCATCACATACACAATAAGTAGCAAAGAAACATTAGAGTAATCCAATGGGTAAACAGAACAATGTTACTGCATATGAAACACATGAGGGTAGGAAATTAGTTCCACATCATTCATCCATACAATAAACACAACTTCCAATGCCAATTTTGAGTCCAATAATTGTCTATTCATATTTTGAAATAGTTCATACAGACTGAGTAGCCAAAACTATTTAGACCCAAAAAATTTCCCTCTACTTTCTCCCCCATCTTACTTATATTTATTTACAAAAGTAACTCACCCCTCAGTGACTCTTGAAATCCTTCCAAGATAGTTACATCTCTTGAGTTCCCAAGACACATGTCACTTAAATATTTACATTTTTTCCAAAGAAAATAAATTTAAATTACAATTAAGATGGAGCATGTCCTTGGGTTTGAATATATTCATCCCAAAGTTCAAAATCGTAAAATTTAACATTCAATTGTTGAGGCATTAATAAATGCAATGAAACTTCATGAAGGATAGATTCATTGGCCAATGTGGTCAACCCTTTGGAGGCTAAGTTGTGTCCCATGGCCATGTACTAAAGGTTGAGAGTGGGTGTATCGATCTATTCCTTGAGAGTCTGCTCAGTGACTTGAATAATGTCCTTAAATGCTACCAAATATTCCTATTTAATGGTCCTTATTTATGCTAAGTGTTGATTTTGTGGGATAGGATCTTCAAAAGTGCCCGAGGGAGGCAAATGACACCACTCAAAATACCTCACTATGTTCTGATCTACATTTTTACACTTTTCCAGTGATGCAATGACTTTCTTTTGCAACTCAGTTCCTTCCCTTTGGTATCTTTCTAGTGTTGAATAATCAGTTTGCATGTCTTCCAATGTTCTTTTGGGAAAATTGGGTGGTATCTTTATATTATTTTTATGCCAGATCGCCACACCTTGAAGCTTATGTTTTGTAGTTGATATCTTGGGTTTGATTTCATGAGAAGATGCTGACATTGACTTGAGGTTAGCTGCAAATTTTTGTACTTCATACAACTGTTCAGTGACCATTTCTTGTGAATGAAATAGTTGTTCCCGTAGGGTAGTTGCGCAGCTGTGGAACTCTTCTAGGATATACCTCTCTTCTATGGGCACATTTAATTCTACTGTCAATGCGTCATTTTCTTGTTGAAGAGTTTCCATTTGATTTTCCAAAGATAAATTTCCCGCTATAATATTCACAAATGCTTCTATCAAATTGTCTCCTTTGGTTTCCAGCTCCTTTATACATGCATTCAGGGTCAAATTTTCTACTTCGAGTGCTTCAACCTGAGTGGTTAGAGCGTAATTTTCCGATTGTAATGTTAGAGCTAAGTCTGTTGCATTCAACTTTTCAACTTCCATGGTGTCTCGTTGATGTTTCCAATCATTTCCTCCAATCCTAGCCTACAAGAGGAGATCTTTCAATTTGTTAATATTCGTCTTGATTTTCTCAACATCTTGCACCAACGTTTGGATATTATCTCGAATTTCCATAGCGGTATCTACACCTACAAACGTGATCATTTCTAGTTCCTTATATGTTCCTTCGAACACAAGTACTTCTTGAGTGCTGACAAAATTGGGTCACTCTGATATCTTGAGTATTTTTTCGGTTCTTTTTATGATCTTCTTCCATTTGGGGTCAAATATTATAGTATCTAACTTGGCCACAACATGTTATTTGGATGGAATGTATGGGGTAAGGCCTAATAACGCCTAATTCCTTAAAGGGAAAATGACCTCCAGTAAGCGGGATCTCAGTTCTTGTAGTGGTGTTATCAATGCCCATGTCTTGCGGATCGCTACCTTGCACTTCCTCAACTTGTTTTTGTTGTTGTTCCAAGGCATCCTTCTGTGCTTCTTCATGTTCTTTCCTTTTGAGTTCTTCCAACAATATTTGTTCTTCCCTTACTCAAGCTTCTTCTTGTTGTTTCAGCAATTCTATCTTCTTCCTCTCTTCTTCTGCATCCTTTTTTGCTTGCTCCTCCTATTGAGATTTGTTAGCTTGATCTTCTTCTTATATTTCTTGTTTGTATCTTCCGGTAAGGATTCTAGTTCAGAATTATTTATAGGAGCATCTTGTAGTAACTTTTGCTGCACTTATTCCACTGTCTCCCCGGTTTGTTTGCTAGTGTCTGCTTCTTTATTGCCTTTCCCTTTCTTTATTCTCTTGTTTAACTCTTCAATGTTATGGGTCCTCCGATATACTTCTTCGTCAGCACATAATTGATAAGCATAAGAATAAGCTGTTTTGATAGCTACACAATGGTTGGATACCTTTCTGTGACTGTCATTTCTGAAAAATACCTTTTCACCAAGGTGAAAAGATTCAAAACCTTTGGTCAACACAGTGGCTTCCGTTACTTTATAAATTTTCTAAAAACCAACTATTATAGGGAAAGGAGGCTATGATGATTTCTTATTATTGTTCAAGAAGCTCCTGATATCATTTATGAAAGTCTGTCATATGATTTCCTTAAGAACCATTTAGTCAATGACATATTTAGGGAAGATATATGGAGGTTTGGATCCACCGTATATGCGCAAATATGTACCCTCATCTGTTAAGTACCAACACCCTAGATGGGTTACCTTTCATATGGCATATCCCAACATGCAATTAGGCGCTTTATCATATATAATTTTGTATTTGGGGATGATAAACACTTCCGAAATTTGTTGATGGTGGCTAGCATGTTTTTGCATCCATAGTACCTAGTAGCATACATGTATAGGAACCTCATTGGGGTCCCATTTCAATCCCATGCCAGGAAAGTAATGAAATATGCAAATACAATCTATCAGATATGAGGACATGTGGAAATCCACTTTGTTTGCTAGGATGCTGGCTTGTTCCCTTTTGATGGCCTCTTCGATGTTTGTCAAAATGATGTCTTCCCAATTGAATCATGTCGTACACATTGTGAAGTGGTGTAGAAAGGGGGTCCAAATGATCTCGAAATGTGTGGCACTAATCATTCCATATATCCCACACAAAGGGCTACAACAACCCTATATGGATATGTCAACATATTGGTTGTGTATTCTCTGCTCTCTTTTTGATGAAATTGCTTTCCAGGAAGCCACATTTTCTTGATGAACTTGAGATAGTAAAGCTAAAAATTTTCAATCCACTACTCAGCCAGGTAGAATTTTTTCGGTGGGAGTCGGTAGCCTTTCACTAGATGTGCTATATAAAATGAGGCAATGCATTTTCTTGAAGAATCCTTCACCAGACAGGCCAAAGCATCAATAGAGGTAAGATCCAACCTATTACGTCTACACACCAGAATAATTTAGCTCTTATTGTCGCTTTGTGAAGCCTAGATATTTTGATGTTCTAGTGAATAAGTACCTCTTCGATACTGGCCCCTTGGTACTCTTCATGGTTGAACAACTATTAAATTTCACCCCACTTGTACTCTAAATCATCTCCAGTGGTGCCCTAAGTGTCATCATACTGAATTTGTAATGGGACTTCTTCAGCCTGCTCATCATCTGAGGGTATCTCTTATACCATCTTATATTGTTGTTTGGTGGCTCGTCGTGACATTATAGGATCTTGTAAGCCATAAATAACAATATCATTTTCCATGGGATATAAATTCATCATATACAAATGAAAGTAGACTATGATCAGTCAATGCAAGTGAAAGCATAAGAAATAATCATAACATAAGAATCTCCCCTCATGAATAGATGGCTCTGGAATATCTTAGAACTCAAAAAAAGATTTTTCCAGTCTTCCTGAGAGGTTAGGGTTTTAAGCATTTAAACTCAGCATCTGGATTTCCCTCACTACAACTGTTAATATTGGGAAGGCACAATGCTCAACCAGTGTTCTTGGCTTGAGGGACAAGGGGCTTAGAAAGATTCGATGGATGCAAAAGAGGGACTACAAGCTTGCCTAGTACCAATACTATAAAAAACTTGGCTATCATACATCAATCGGTTTAAGGGTGCAACAACCCCTCCGAGGGAATCACAGAGGACCAAGGTCAAACTGCCCCTTACACTAGAAGGAAAATGGGAAGCCTCGACATATGTAATCCTCCTTCGAAAAGAGAAAACAATGGCTAGGGTTTGGCCTATGAGATACACCGACAAAGGCCATGAGGGAGATGGTACAACAAGGGGACATAAAATACTTTTCTCATGCCATTGATAGCCTAAGGAGAGATGCAGATTTTACTACTTAGAAACCTTAGGGCATCAAAAAGAGCTAAGAATCCTAGATAATTGATTTACCAATCAAAGGATGGTCTCAAGTCAGAAAATAATGCTAATACTTGGTATCCCATAAACAAGTGGAAGATAAGGGTTGGGCATAAGCCATCGTATCCCTAGCTCAACTTTGTCCAGGTGTCCTTGTGCAACAAGGCAGGGTTCATGACAATGCATGTGTAACAGAAAAGAGGAAAAGACAATAGTGAAATGAAGGAGGGTATAAATCTTATTTATAACCTTAAGGCAAACATAATGTTAAATTGAGCGTAATGGGGTTATTTCGACAAGATTGACCGAGTCACTTCGAAGTGTTTCAGTGACTTCGAGTAAGTATCTCCGAAGTGTTCAACATATTTAGGCCAGTTTTGGCGAAAAACAAACCCCAATATGTGTCGTTGCTTAGAGACAATTTCCATCCGTGGTTTGGAGACTGCGTCGAAGTGTTTCAATGAATATGGATGAGTTTCACCAAAATCAACCCTCCAAGGTGTTTTAGCGATTGAAATTTAGTTCTATTGATTAGTTGAAGGATTTGTGCTAAAGTGTTTCGATGACTCGAAATGAGTTTCGTTGAAGCATTTCGATGGGGTTTCAGGATTTTTGCCGACAAGTGGGATTAGCGTTGTTTCAATGTAACTTCTCGAGATTGACTAAACCATTTCAGCGAATATTTATGAGTCGAGCAACACTTATGGAATTATGAAATGATTGGGCAAAACATCAGCGGGACTATGGAAAAGGGTCGATACATCGACAAACTCATCAAAACTCACCAAAATGAAAAAAACTCATGGAATTTCGTTGAAATACATGAACTTAGTAAAATCCACTGAAACATAGAAACTTGGAAAAAAATCTAACTGTTTTTCTCTTTCGGTAGGGGCAAGTTCTCAAACAATACTTGGCTAAACCTGAAGGAAACTAAACTTTACCCAAGGTGAAAGAAATTCAAGGAGGGGCCCTAATCATTTCAAAAGAAAGAATGGGGAAGGAGGTTGATGCTGTAACAAGTTCCTTGTGTAGCATACAGAGCCATTGATTAAACATCAAGCTCGATCACAACTAGATATAAAATGAAGGGGCCAAGAATTGTTGTTTCCAATGGTTATAGTCACCAAATGTTGAAATAGTTAGACATGCATGAATAAACAATCTAACATGAATAAACTATGTACAAAAGTTGAAATAGTNAAATAGTTAGACATGCATGAATAAACAATCTAAAATGAATAAACTATGTACAAAAGTTGAAATAGTTACTTTTGTGTGACTTTTTTCCATCACAAATGCGACAATGACCCCTATGAGGTTTGGCATAGACGACTCTCCAACATGATGCTATAAACATGCCAAATAAACATTAATAAAAACACGTTGTGCAATGGATTGAAAGTTAATCAACAACTATCATCAAAGGTTATACATTACCATGGAATTAGTAGCTCCATGGTCATGGACACTCATGCTATTTCCGGGAGAGGATCATCTGATATACACATGACCCTTGTCTATGTTTGGTCTATGAGGAGAGACAAATGAAAGCGATGGTACTGAGATTTCAGTTGATTCCTACAGTCACCAAGTGTTGACGTAGTTAGACATGAATGAATAAATGAACTAAAATGTATTAAAAAGTGACATGTATTAACAATCAGGCATGTCGAAATAGTTACCTCTGTGTGAGTTGTTGCTGTCGAATATGTGACAACATTTGGCACATCAAAACCCCCTGTATATTTTGGAACATGGGTCTCTCCACCAAGGGGGGCATCACTATTAGCAAAGTCTCACCCCTATGCAAAGCCATCTAGCATTTGCAAGTTAAAAAATTATAAATATTAATAATATATATATGTGTACAACAATGAAAAAATAGTTTGAACAAGATTATTGTTAACCATATACTTACTTGATTCAAAAACCAGAAAAGGTAACATCTGGGTGATTTGTTGTCGTCGAAGATACAACAACATCTGGCACACCAAAACCTCCTGCAGATTCTAGAACATGGGTCTCTCCACTAGGGGGGCCATCACTAGTGGAAAATTCTTGCCCCCGTTCAGAGGCATACAACATCTGCAAGTTTAAAATTTATTAATATTAACAATATATATATATATATATATGTGCAGTAAGGAAAAAATAGTTTGCACAAGATTACTATTAACCATATACTTATATGACTCAAAATCTTAGTAAAGGTAACATTTGTCGGCGCATGATCATAGTAGGAATGACCACACGTTGTTCACTCATGATATGTCAGTGTCGGGATCATGATATGTCAATATACCCCCTTCACTAGATGGTATTGGACCATTGAGAGGTGATGGATGTACCCCACCAAAGAGAGATGGTCATGCCTGGTCCATACACTCAACCACAATGCTATGGAGGACAAGCACATGTGCCAAAATTAGAAATGCCTCTTCTGTTTGTGGAATCAATTGAAATGCAGGTGGGATATCTAGCCTGGGTAACTTCCTACGAGGTGGAGGGATTGAGCGATTGACATCTTGAAGCTTGGCATTGGGATGGTTTTGGGGCATCCCCATACCAACTCCTTGAAATGTCAAGACATCAAAATGTTAGCTTAGCATTAATCCANACAATATAACCTACTCTATGTATTCATCATCAATCAATTATTCAAAATATATATTTATCAATAATATTCCATCATGTAAGGTTTTTCCTTACTAATAATATTACAAGTGGTATCACTTCATCCTCCACATTTTGCTCTTCTTCTTCTCTTCTTCTCTTCATTCCCTTTTCCACTCACCTCCATCATTATTCTCATCCTCTTCGTTTCACTCCTCCTTCCGCTCGTCTCCTCTCGGCCCACACTCTTCCCCTCTACCCCACTACATCTCTGCTCACACCCTCCCACCAAGCACCCTTCTACACTACACTCTCATCGCAACACTTTCCATGCTTCAGCCCTCCTCCATTCATCTCCCTCTTCCACACACATCTCCACTCCCATGCCCGTGCTCGCACTCCACTTCTAGCCCTCGCGCCACTCTCCATCCTCACCACTTCACCGCCTCTTCTTCCTCACACCACTCCATCTCCACTTCACCTCTTCGGCTGCTTCTCCCACGCTCCCCTTTCCCTAAATCTATCACCACACACACCTATTCTCCTCCAGTCCACAATTCCCTCTACCCATCCACGCAGTCCTCTCCACGCCCTCTACTACTCACCCCGCTATCCTCCCAGCTACGCCCTTCTCCCACCCGTTATTCCACTCCATTCCGTCGCATCCCCTATGTGGCCCTCATCACCCTCATCTCCACGCATTATCCCCCCAATGCATACGCCTCCCCTCTACTCACATCACCTGCTGCATGCGCCTCCTCTCCCATCCGCAGCTGCCTTCCTCCACCCCTCTGCACCCCCCACGCAGTATCCCCCGCGCTCCAGCTCTACGCCCACCACTTCCCAACCTGCACCTTCCCTTCAATCCTCCTCATCTTCTCCACGATTCTTCTCCACCTTCCTCCTCACTGAACCCTGCGAGTCCCTACGCTCCTGCGTCCTACCTCGCTACGTGCTCACGGCCACAGCCACAGCCACACACTCCCGCACGTTACTATTCACACAGCCACACCCATCTTCACCTCTCCTCCCTTCTCCCTTCTCCCATTCATCACCACCAACACCCATCGGACTCCACCGCGCCCTCGCTCCCTGCTCCCATTCACTGCCCTCTCCATTCCATCCACCTTGCCGCCTGCCTCCCCTCATCCATTGCCAACTCCATTACCTTCACACTTCTCGAATCCTTCACACCATCGCCATTAGGGTTAAAACCCTAATCCCGTTCGGCAAAGACTAACCATTTAGCCGCATAGCATTAAATGCAGCGGCTCAGTGATTAGTGACCGTTAGATCTAGAGAATCTCCAGATTTAAAGGTCACTAATCACTGAGCCGTCGCATTTAATCCTCTGCTCCAATTCCAAAAAAAAATATTATAATAATATTATTATTATTAATAATAATTATTATTATTATTATTCGACAATAATAGTATTATAATTAATCACTGTTATTATAGAACCAAAAACCTCCTAATTTTTTTAATAATTATTATTGTTAATACTTAATAATAACAATATTATTATTTAAGATAGAAGTTAATATTAAATATCATAATTATTATTATTATATTTAAAACTTAATCTTGAAAAACAAAAGAAAAAAATTTCTCCTTAAAAAAAAATTGATATTTACAAGCTGAAGTCACTATGTTTATGTCATTCTACGAGATCATGTATGGCCAAAAACCTATAAGAGATAAAAAAAAAAATTGAAGAAGACGACATAAAAAGAAGCCAAATTGAAGAAATAAAAGGCAAAGTGCTTGAAGACATAAAAAGAAGCCGGCTTAAAGAAAAGGAACTATATGCAGAACTGAAAACGATGCTATTACAAATAAAAGAAGAGATATCTGACAGAAAAGAAGAACTAGAGAAGAATGTGGATTGAGAAAATACACAGGCACATGAGTCCTACTCCTCAAATAAGAGGAAATAGGAAGAATAAGTGGTTATGACATCTCACTTCTCAAGTGAGGGAATGCAGGAAACTGCTTCGACACCTACGACAGAAGAAGTTGTTACGACCCTTGAGTTTTCAAGTAATGAAGAGCTGGAAACTGTGTATGCGCCCACAATAGAAGAAATACGAAAATCACATACATTGACACCTTACTTTCCCCCTCACATAAGGTCCAGGGCATCATACACACGAAAGGTTAAAGGCCACCTTTCGAAATACAAGACGCGAAAAGCAATGCCTAGCCATAAACATACACATATACCAGAAATAAACCACTATTTGAAATACAAGACTCAAAAGGCAA